>CAUYLG010037086.1:0-16979 GCA_963573385.1 Cacajao melanocephalus | reverse complement strand
AGTGCAGTGGCGCAACCTCGGCTCACTTCAACTTCCGCCTCCTGGGTTCAAGCAATTCTCCTGCCTCAGCCTCCCGAGTAGGTGGGACTACAGGCGTGCACCACCACACCCAGCTAATTTTTTTGTATTTTTAGTAGAGACTGGGTTTCACCGGGTTGGCCAGGATGGTCTCGATCTCTTGACCTCGTGATCCGCCTGCCTTGGCCTCCCAAAGTGCTGGGATTACAGGCATGAGCTACTGTGCCCGGCCTAAGTAATTCCTTTTAAAACTATCACCAATGTAAAATTGTAAGTCTGTTAAAAAATTCATATTTTCAAATATATTGGAAAATGTATTTTGCCCTGCTAGACCTATAGTTTTTCTAGAGTTTTTAAAATACAAAGAAAATGGCACCATTTCTGAGCTTTCTTTAGTTGTCTGTGGCTTAAATATGTCTTCATGGAACTGCATATATTATTGAACATGCCTCAAAAGAGCATGCATTCATGACTTGTGAGTGACAAGATGTTTCTTTTGTCTTCTCATTCTATATATACATTATTTGATGCTGTCACTGCTCCCCCCAAAAATTCCATTTATATTTTCAACCCTATAAAAATGTTCTGAAAGTACAATAAAAGACCACTTTCCACTTTGTACCCACTAGGATGACTAAACCATAGAAAATAGACAATTACAAGTAGAGAGAACCTTCATGCATTGCCAGTGAAATTTTTAAATGGCACAGCCCCTTTGAAAAATAATTTGATAGTTCCTCAAGATATTAAACATAGAGTTATTATATAACCAGCCATCTCACTCTCAGGTGTATACCCAAGAGATCTGAAAATATATGCTCACACAAACATTTGTGTATGTGTGTGTATATGTATATATATACACACTATTTTATATATATATATATATATATGGCATAATTATTCATAGTAGCTAAAAAGTGAAAACAACTCAAATGTCCATGTGTCCATGGATAAACTCAATATAGTATATCCATACAATGGAATATTGCCTGACAGTAAAAATGCATGAATAGTTGATATATATACTACAACATGATTGATGCCTGAGAATGCTGTGCTAAGTAACAGCCAGTCACAAAGAACATATGATATTTCCAGAATAGGCAAATCCATAGAGATGTCTGTCTCTAATAGATGAGTGGTTGCTGGGGGCTGGGATAGGGTGAAATAACATGTGACTGCCAATTGGTATGGGGTTTCTTTCTGAAGTGATGAAAATGTACTAAATTACATAGTGGTGATGGTTACACAACTCTGTGAGTATACTAAAATCCTTTGATTTTTATACTTCAAAGGAGTTAGTTGTGGGACAATTATAGCTCAGTAAAGTTGTTATTTAAAAAAATGGTCTAGCAGTCAAAATTTTTTGACTTGGTTTAATTTTTTCTATTTAGAAAAACACAAGAAAAAAAGATTTCAAATATTTATTCTTCTACTGTGGGTTCATATGATCTTGATTCTGACACAGTGTCAAATAATCTTAAGGATTTGTCTGATTTGACAAGGGTGTCATAAATTCCTCTGAAGGCTGTGTGTAATAGGAAAGACTAAAGTGTCACTTTCGTTGAGAAATTTGTTTGTGTTTTCAAGGGAGATGGGGAAAAGCAGAGATAGTATTACCAACATGATGCAGTCATTATCACCCTTCCCCACCAGCTAATAACTGATTAGGAAATTAAGGTACTGAGAATTCAAATGAATTACTCAAAGAGATACAGCTGTCAAATAATCAAACCATGATTACAACTTCAGATATGTTTAATCAATATTTAGCTTATGAGAAGCCAAAGGTAATACTTTAAAATTATTATTTTATATTTATAATTGTGATTATTCTCTTAGCTAATACATATGTAATACTATGTGGCTGAAACTACTTTAAGAATTTGTTTATTCAATTGTTTTGCCCCCACAACAACTTTGTGGAGTAGATTCTGTTATATTCTCATCTCCATTAGTGATGAGAAAACAAGAAGGTGCAGAGTGGTTAAGAAACTTGTTAATAAGCAGTTGGCTCAGAATATACGCACAGTCTGTCTCAACACCTTGTGTTCTTAGCACTATCTTTGTTGCTTCTCTAGCATAGGCCCTTATTTCTAGGGACTCAAGTCACATTTTTTTATTGAATTGAGTAAATGTACAAATTAATATGTCCAACATTCATTAAATTTTCATCTTTAGTTGAATAACTTATTTCAAGTATTGAAATCAAATATGGGGAAATGATGACCTAAGACCTTTTTAAAAAGAGTGGTTTCATTATGATTTAGTTTGTGAGATACTGTTTTCTAGGTATCATGTGAGGAATTCATGTTACACTTTAATGTATGTAAGACTCTAGAGCAAATCCCTGCAATAAAGAAGCTTAGTTAACTTTGTTTCAACCCACACTTACTTGACCACATAATCTTTATAGAAAGGCAGAAAAACTTCTTAGTATCCTACAGAAGTAAAGTTTTCCAGAATATAAAGTGTTAAAATTGCCATGGTGAAAGTATTTCTCATAGTTTTTATCATAGACACTATTTACTAATAGGAAGTGCTTTAAATACCATTTCCTGGCTCTAAGGGTTATTTACATGCTTATTTCTAAATATACAAATATTAATTATACTTTCTCGTATAATTATGTTTTTATACTCTAAACAGATGCCACATGGAATTTGTTAAAATTTTAATATTCATCCATATTAATAAGCAAGAGACAAACTCAAGAATAAAATAGTTACAATGCTGCAATCTGAGTATGCAGGCTACTCTTTGACAGAAGATGCATAAAATGTTTCCCTGTAGACCAGGGAAAATTCTCATCTCTCAAAATATTTACAGTAGGAAGTGATTGAGATGTTTGGGAAACGCATACCAGTCTTGCAGTTGACATTTGTATTGTACTTTGCTAGAAAAGTCTAGCTAAATGATTTAATGCTAATATTTGATGACTGTCTACTATTGCTTATTCTATTGTGAAAGTTTAAGATCTATTGTGAGAAATGTAAATTATGTAGATTCTATTCCATATCTACACATTCAAATTCTATGCATTCTTCAAGACCGCATTCAATTGCAGAAAACTTCTATAATGTGTTTTATGATTTTTAAGCCAAATGTAAGTTCTCTCTAAAACTCTGTCTAAAAATACTTATTACACCTAACAGTTTCAACACTAAAATTAATTTATGTTCATATTTATCTTTTTCTGATGGATTGTAAGTTCCCCAAGGGAAGAATTCATGTATAAGCTAAACTTGCAGCTCCCAAAGTGACTTGTACGTAGTGAACACTCAATGCATATTTGAGAAATGTATCAATGAATAAATAAATGAGTGAATAACATTGATAGTCATGATGAAAAAACAAATTATTTTCTATGTCACCCTTAAAATGAATGTATTTCATTATTTCCTCTGAAGAACAAAAGGAAAATTTCCAGTGTTACTATTCTCTAGAATTAGATTTAATCACAGCAGATTTATGCACTGAGCTGAGTAGTAAATCCCTTTTAGTATTGATCCTGTTTAGAATAGTGAGTGACTTTGGACAATTTCAATCTTGTAAAGTAGAACATTTAGCAATGACATGTCAGAAGGGCCTATGCTCTATTAGAAATAGCAGCAGATTTATTCCAGCATTTATCTGGTTTATGCAGAATTGCTAGTCTCTTTTGTCCCATATATGACAATCTAATACATCTCAACATGCTTAAATTTATATCTAGGTGAAGGAAACTTCTGAAGTCAGTTTTTAGATTGTTAGAGAAGTTAGTGAGTATCTTGATGAATGGTCAGTGTACCATAGTACTGTCTTAAAATCCATCCGCTTTTCTAACATCAGCAGTTCTTAAAAATGAGAAATGAATCTCTTAGGAATGGGCAGGTTCAGAAGTGAACTCTGTAGCAGATTATGACTACATCTATTTACGTGGATCTAATTCCCTTATAAGTAAATTAGTTCATCAAAAATCAACAATCTGAACTGATTTAAAGTCAGCAGAAGAAAACATAATTGTTACTATTTATTTGGTGATGCTTATGTTCCAGACACTATCTTGGGTGGTTTATCTCATTTACTTTTTGCAGTATCCTGCAATAAAGGTAGCAGAACCATTTAGAAATAAGGAAAGTGAAGCCACAGGACTGTGAATGCTTGCCAAAGAGGTCAAGTTGAAGTGGCAGAATTCCAACCTGCCATAATTAACCTCATGCTAATCATGGCCTCCTCACTTTCTTATATTTTAAAATAATAAATATTGATATATTTATTTTGACCCTAAGCATAATTTTGAAATAAGTTATTGTTAGGAATGGCAATGCATATTTTTGATTTTGTAGTCCCTGTTTACAAGCTTGCTAATCATTGCAGTCCACTAAATATATCCTCAATATTCTGGATACAAGAGAACTGTGATTTTTTTTTTTACTTTTACCTGCTTTCTCATTTTCAACACTAGGGGTTGACTCTGAGGATTAACAACAACATTATATATGTAGATTTGGCAATTCAGGAAGAATAAGGTCAATCAACAAATTAATTTATTCAACAAATATTTATTGAATACCTATTATGTAACAGACACTCTTCTAGGAAAATACAAATATGACAAATTTCATCTCCAAGAAGCCCACAAACTGGGGGTTGAAGGGGAAGAAGGTTTTGAAAAATGAAAATTATGCATAGTGTGCTAGGAGTTGCAAGGCTATATGGTTTAAGTAACTTAATTGGTGATTTCAAATGTATTCTAGATTTTTTAAAATTGTAAAGAACTCTCAATAGAAAAGACAACTACATTGCATGTCATTGTAGCTAAGATAGCAAAGGTCTGGGTTAGACTTAATTTTCAATCTAGTTTTTGATCACAGACAATTTTATTTCAAATTTATAATCATATGCTTTTTTATTTGTTAAATAAAAATAATAAACTAAATGCATAAGCTTGCTAGACTTAAATGCGGTAATGTTTATGCCTGAAACATGGTAACCAGGCAATAAACATTGATAAAGAGTCTTTATTTCCTTCCTTGAGATCCGAGGGTGAATCCTCCAATAAGATAACCAGACTTAAATTTGTCTAATCCAGACTCATTTGATTATAGGTTTTCTTGTAACATTTATCAATAACATGCCTAATTTCTCTTTAATGGAGCACATTTTGAAAAAATCTGTTATAAACATTCATGTGTCTAAATGACAAAAGTGACTATTGCTTAAATGCATGGATACATTTATAATCGTATCAATATTTTAATATAATTTAACTTAACTTTCTTGATATTTTACCACACTTAATTTGGTGCAGTGGACAAAAATCAAAGCTCTGGAGGTGGAAAGTCCAGTTTATGTGCCAGTGACACTAGTTACAAGTTGTGGGATTTTGATAAACGTACTAAGTCTCACTGAGCCTTGATTTCCTCAGTTGTATAATGAAGAAATAATATCTATTTCTGTGTAGTAGTTCTGCGAATTAAATGAGAAAATGGAAGAAACATTACATATTTACATGTATCAATTTTAATTGTAATAATATACACAAAATGCCTTATATAAAGGTCTTCAAAAAATTTAGCTGCTTCTATTACCGTTGATTTTATAGTGTTATAATAATTGCTTTCAGGGTAATATACATTCTATTAATGAATAAAGTACTGATACTTTATAGAAATGCTTCTTCCTGTTGGTCATATATTCTTATATACAAAGTATATATATATATATATATATATATATATATATGCACACATACATACACACACACATATAATTTCTTATGTATATTTATAGTTACGCTAAATAATCTACTTGGAATTATCAGCATCAAACTATGGAACACAATGCAGAATATAAATTACCTAAACTATGCTCTCTGCAATTCTACAGATTATTTCCTGATTTGCATTGTTGTAGGGACCTGAAATTTTCCCAAGATGACTTTCCACAACATGGAGGTAACAGCTGGTGACTCTTATAATCTGGGACAGTATTTAGGAGACTATTCTTTTCAGTAAAAGAGCAGGTGTTTAGCTTCTTTTCTTCTACAATTACGTCAATCAAATATCAACACTCTTAGTCTAAATTTAAAAATGTACTCCCTGTTCTCCTAAAAGCAACCCACAGGATATTTTTGGTCTATTCATGTTACTTATGGAAAATCATAAGTGTTAACACTACTGTTCTTCACATGCAAGGATGACGTTACAAAACACAATTGTATGATGTGCATAAGGTTTGAGACTACTTTTTTTTTCAGTTGTGTGGGGGTTTTGGTGCTGATCCAGCTAAGAATCTCCCTTACTTTTTTTTTTTTTTTTTTTTTTTTTTTGTCAGCAGGAGCCTGTGTAATGTATATAACTTAAGGAAGTCAAGGATAATATGTGGTCAGGGAACAGGCCAAAACCAGCAGACATCAAAGCCTTGCCCGTTGTACCCCTGGCACACTTCTTAACATTGGAGATAACAAAGATCATTTGAAATAAAATGCCAACTGCTTCCAAATGGGAAGTTGGCAACACCTGCTCTTCTGCCCAGTGAATCAGTGTTTTCAATTGGCTGCTGATTGAAAATGTTTATGGAATCTTTTAAGGAAATTAAGATGTTGGAAGTGACAGAAATTTTCTTGTATAAGGAAACAATGAATGAGGATAAGTATTTTATGACTTTACAGCTGCTGATCCGAGCTGACACAGGTAGCTTCCCAAATCTGAGGAAATGTGTTTAAGTGTGTGTGGCAGGAATAGATGTTTTCATGAAATTCTAAAGTAGTCTACATTTATGTTAGTAAGAAAACAAAACAAGAGGAAAATAGTATTGGGATTATTTGGCTCTGTTTCAAACCAAGGAATTGAGGTCCAGTATGCTGTTAATAAAGCAATTTTATCATGCAAATACTTCTTCCACAAAGGTAACACAAAAGTAAACATTCTTACAGAACATGTTTTTCCAAATGGTGTTTTGTCTCCCATTGACATTTAAGGGCACTTGCCATAAAAATTATATTGGTTTTCATCATTTTCTCTAGAAAAATTTCTGAAATTCAATAGCTTTTTTAGCATTTTGTTCTCAATTCATTGCCTTCCTAAGTGTCATTCTAACACAAGGCCTATGACTCATTTGGCATTTAGTATACTTATATTTAATCACCAAGTGACAATAAGTGGGACGTATTTTTATTTCTCTTTCAAAGGCCTTTGAATAGCTCTCTAATTAAGTTAACATATTTGATGGAAAAAAATAGAACTGTGGAAATATGAAGCCAGTGATGCAATTTACTTCCGTAACATTGATTTATTGAGCCCCTTTTGTTTGCCACATATTAAGTGAGGCAATACAGGGATAAACAGAAACAAGATGAAAACTTGTGAGATGTTCAGTTTTATAAAGCAAATATATGTAAATAAAACCTTATCAGAGCACAGAGGACAGTGGCATTATTTCTCAGCTGTGAAATATAAGGCATGTATTGGGAGAAGATAGCATTGCAACCACGCCTGAGAAAAATAGGTTTCACTTTTATTAGAGGTTTGAGACATGCTCCTCCAAAAACTCAGCAACAGAAAAAAATCTATTAAATATATTACATTAAATATATTGTATATTAAATATACTAGAGTAGAAGTAGTGAAATGCCTAATAGTTTTAAAAAGCACAATAAAATAAAACTAACGGAATAAGGAATCAAACAAGAACAATAGCATTATCACTATTCTAAGCCAGGCCCTTTACTATCTTACACTATCATTAAGAATCATGACTTTTTTTTTTACTTCGTTAAAATGTATTGGAATTACATCACAGGATGATGGAAGAGTCCATGCTTAGGGCAGTCTTAGAAAGTATCATATGTGTATAAAGAAACATAGTAATAGTGGAATTTGGAACAGAACCAGTGCTATGCAGATGAATGTTTAATGACAGGGTCTCTGGTGAATGAAAACCTGATTTGTATTGCTTGATGAATTTCTTGGTGTAAATATTCGTATCGTGGCAGATTTCAAACTACCAACATGATATCATTGCACATGGAGGAAGAGATGTGCATAATTAGTTCTTCTACCTGTCCATTGTCTTCATGACTCTATGGAACAGAATCGTGAGATCAGACTGTGGAAGTGCTTAAATTTTATTAGGTCTTTGAACTCTGTTCTTTTTTTAGACCCCAACCCCACCAAGTCTGAACTCTGTTCTTAATGAAAATGCATTAAAATTTATAAGGTGAATAATGCGACTATGGTAATAGTGTCCGATCTTAATTTGAGTTGTAACTGTTGGAATGGTATAAAAGAATATGCAGGTATAAAAGGCATTTAGGATAATACAAGCAAAAAGTGGCTGAGTATAGTGCAGTGGGATAAAGAAAGAGTCAAAGGTGAATATTTTTGTTGGGCAATTATTTAAGTGTTCTTTTGTTAATTTGCCTGTATATCTAGTAGTATATCTTTTTTCTCCAGTTCAATCTGTTCTTGGAAACTGCATCATATATATGTATTTTTTCTCATTAACTGCTTTATAAGTCTGCATGGGTCTTCGAGTTCTGGACTATATGTTTCACTAGCATGACAAATTTACTGCATGTTCTTAAAAACTAGTGAGGCAGCAGCAAATGCTAACAGATAAGAAAATTAAGATTCATCTAGAAAATGGAGGAAATATGTCTTCACCATGGTGTGCTTGTAAGGGTTTTGTAGAGAACTACATGTAAAAGCACTTTGTGAATTGCCAAGCAAATCTTTAACAAGTAAAAAATAATCAATAACTTGCAAATAATGAAAAGTAGAGATATTTTCTTGCCAGTGTTAGAAGATCATGGTGGTAAATATAGGAATTAATTTAATAATTTTATTCAATATGTCAGAAGACCCTTTGCAGCATGTAGGGAATTTCTACATCTTTATCGGAAAGCTGAGAGACCTGACTCAAAAATGTTTCTTCTCAAGTTATACAAATCAGTACCAAATATTTGATTAGAATTAGATTGGGTAATTTACAATAGAATGTCCTGTTTTGCTTTCTACAACTGTATTAAATAACAAAGTAAAAGTAGAAGTAGTAAAAACCTAACATTTTAAAAAATCACAATAAAATAAAGCTCAATAACAGAATAAGGAAGCAAACAAGAACAATAGTACTGCCACTATTCTATGCCATACCTTTTACTATTTCACACTCAAATTACATCAATAGCTTCACGGCAACTTGCTCTGTAAGCTTCACCCTTGAAATTTACATGTTATATTTGACAGAATTCAGCTTGTTAAGACAATTACAGTCTGACTAGATTGTCAGACTGTAATTATAAGGTATTTTCTATCTTATAATTCCTAAGCTCTTTCACCAATTTTTCAAAGCTCTCTTCATACTACCCAGTTAGAAGTTAAAATGGTTGTCATATTTTCAAGTCTTAATATTTCTATATTTTTGTCTGATGCTGACCACACAATAGGTGTTCAACAAATATTGCTTAATGGGTTGTGTGTTCAACAAATATTGAATTTTGAATTAACAAATTATTGAGTTATCTCACATGAAGACCAATATCTAAAAGAACAATGAAAATTATAAATGTTGATATATTCTCACTTTTTGTTTTGTTTTGCTTGGCATTTCATTTTTGGCTTAACCAAATTCTGCAGAAGTAATAATTTGCTTTATCAGTACATGGAGCTATAAGACTCACTGTTAGATTTTAATTTATTGGCTAATTCCATGTAAGCAATCCATTAAGTAAGACAAATGGTGTAATTATTGCTTTTTTATTCATTATTTTCCTGACTGTTCTAATTTGAATAAAATTCCTCAGTCAACCAGACTTTTATGTATTCTGTGTTACTTTAGCTTGGTGGGGAAGAACACAAACTTTAGACTCAGACAGGTAGATCTTAGGACATTGTGATACCTTAACAGTTTTTCTTTCTTTAAATCTTGCTTCACTCATATAAAAATAGAAATAATGATATTTCTTCTTTAGGAATATCTATTTTAATCTTCAGATCTAAATAATTGTCAAATAAAGGTCAGCAAGCTATTTTATTAGTATTCAAGGTATAAATAGAAAATATTTTCTCATATACAAATTCAGATATAAATACTACGTTAAATTCTTCAGAGTTAAAATTCTTATTGACAGAGAATAATTGCAGCTACATATATTTTTATATACACATTATAAGTATTCACATATTTTACAAAAAAGCAAGTAGCTTAATCCCTAAGGAACATGTTCACTCCACTGCTTTAAAAAAACAAAAAACACAAAAACAATCATGAGCTGTGTGATATGATGGTTCAGGAAATGTATTTTATATATTCTTTTAGTTTATTGTTCAAAATGTTTTTCTATTCAGGATTTTGATAATCCTTCCACATTCTTACCCCTGAGAAACTTTTCAAAGACAAGACAGAAACAATAAACCATGGGAGTCAAACACTGTGAACCAGGAAGGAAACAGTTTGGTGAATCAAGCCAACCAGAGAATATTGGCATAAACTTGCTGAGTGCCTGTTATTTCAGGAGGATGCTGGACTGCAGTATAAACCTAGGATTTACCAAACTAAACATGTACATGCCATCATGGATGTGACTGCAAATTCTGGACTTGTGCAAGTAGGCAATCTGTGGAAGTCTCCATACTTCCCATTCCTGTGACTGCCATTTGTTTTGGTCCACAACTTGATTGTAGTTTTTATCTGGCAAGGAGGAGCTCTTACAGCAATGAACCCAACTCACAGTAGAGAGAGAAAAGCCACAGAACAAAATCGAAGCTGATTTACATAGCACTTCTCGGTTACATTTTCCATTTCAGCTCTGATTACCAGTGCCACTAATGTCACCATTTGTGAAGGCTTTTTAGGGACTTGCAGATATAAAATGTATCCTGGAAAATGCTAGGAATATATTTTAATGAGTTAAGAAGAAAAATAATTATTAAAATAACAGAATTTTTTTTCACTAACAGAAATAAAGGCATGTTTTTTAAGCTATTGGGGGTAATCATTTTTTTTAATTATTTATAAGTACCTTGAGAATAAAAACCTTTTGCATTTACTTACAAAAAAATGATAATTTCATGCATAATTGAGGGAAGTGGAATGGTGATAGAGATAAAAGTACATGTGTATACATACTTTTTTGTTCCTGATCCATTAAATATCATCTAAACCATAACATTAAATTATAGTTTTAAGGAACATTATTTGATTCAGATCTGTATCTGCATGTAAGTTTCATATGAAGAAGTGTTTGATATATAGCCAATTACAGGTTAGAAAAAAATCTTACCATTAATTTCTAGGAGATTCTAGAATGTACAGAAAAATAATTTATCTATGTGTGTATTTCCTGATAATACACTAGAAATCGGTATGAAAAAAGGGTGGAAATGGGATTAGATTAGTTTAAACAAATGCTAAATTAATAAGTGTGCTAATTTTTCGGGAATCCATAAAGTAGTACTGCCACTGTCCTAGAAGTTAAGTGGGTAAACACATTTGATGAAAGAATTAAATGTTAACACACACTTTTATTTGTAGTCAGTGTTCTTTTTATTTAAAAATTTCTATTTGTTCTTTATCCCTTACGGCATAATTCCAAAAGACCAGTTCTCTCTTGGTATTAAAGTCATTCCATGGCAGAAATACAATGCTTAGTGGAGCACATTAACATTCCCTTCCCTGCTAGCCTAGTTCAGTGGTAGGTTATGAACAAGAGTTGTGGAGCCAGACTGCCTGGATTTGAATTTCAACTCCCCAACTTAATGGGTAGGTGATTTAAGGCAGTCACTTTAACTCTCTTTAAAGTTGAGCTCTCTCTTTGGAGAAAAAAAAAGGAAAATACTTTCCTTACAGAAGAGATATGTGCTGGGGATTAATGTGAGAAAGCTCACAGCATAATACTTGTTCCATAATAAAAAGTAATGTGAGCCATTATTATTATTACTATTATTATTACCAAAACATAATGGTCTGTGACAAACATACAACCTGTGAACAGCAGCCAATCGTGTATTAAGTGTCTTATTTACACCTCAAAGGTGATGTCTTAGGGCACGTCACTATCCTTAGAGTCTATAAATTGACTAAGCATATCATAGATTTTGAAATTTTAATAAATATTGTAAGGGTCCTGTGGGGGAATCATACGAACAAATTCTGCTTACCTTTTATCAAAGCCCCATCTTTCAACCTTTTCTCCAGGAAAGGTTGGCAATTTTGGCAACTTTGTCTTTCCCTTTGAATTTACCCCCAGACATCCAGGATCTCCTCCCCATCATCATTATGCTGGGTAATTAAGACTAGACTCAGATTCAACCTTTAAATTTTCTCATTCCTTACCAATCATTGCACTTCAACAAAAGAATGTTCCAATGGCCAAATCCTTTAGAAATTGTAAGAATCTCCCTGCCTTTCTTCCTCCCTTCCTCCCTCCCTCTCTTTCTCCTTCCCTTCCTTCTTATTTCTAGTCAATTACTTTAAGCAAATATTTTCTAAGAATATCATTATTTCCCCAACCTTTAATTCATAGACCACATATAGCTTACAAACGCAATTAAACATGAATCAGAGTAGGAATTTGTTTCATGAATAAATTAAAAATGGAAAACTTCAACTCAGTAAAGCAATTTTTGTAATGCTGAAACAAGCACTACTGTATTTCTAAAATATATTAGAGAAAAAAATTATTACTAATAGCCATGTATATTGATCAAGATGTCACAGGGTTAAATTTCACAAATTTAAGTAAAAGAACTAGTGTTCACATCCTCAAAGGATCAACTTAACACATTAATGAGTAAATACCTTTTAATGAAAACATAATGTAGGTTGTATTAGCATCAAAAATAGGTATTTTATTAGATCAATGATATACAGATCAAGCATATATCGAAAGCAAAAAAAACCCTGCTACAATTAATCAACTATCTTCAACTGCCAAGAACATTAATATATTTTCAAACACAAAAAACTTCAGTGTTTAGCCCTTTATGCACTCAGTGAAGATTACTTTGTTGAGTTTACAGAAATTGTTGACCAGTATTATTTTTACTGTTAGGTATTGTGATAATATGTTAAGCCATAATATTAATTGGCTTGAGTTCATTATAAGCCATTCTCTCTGTTTCTAAAAGTTAAACAAGGTAATGTGTGTTTTGAATTTTGTAAACACATGTATAAAGTGATTTCTTGCAAGAACTAAAGGCAGATTTTGTGAATAGATCATTTACTATGGCGTCTATGGACAGTTTGAAATATGCTAGTGAGCATTGAAAGTCAAAACATTAGAATCTCAAATTAATAATAAGACAACGTTATTGTGAAGCATAAATGGAAATAAGAAGAAGATAAATTGTAACAAATTTATATCAGGCAAAGAGGGCATGTGGAGAATGTGAGATAGTCATATACCTTTAAGAGAAAACTTTAGTACCTGATTTTAAAAAAGCCAATGTAGACTGAATTATGCAAACCTCAGAAAATGCAGGCATAATTTAAAACTCAGCTTTGTTAAAGTTGTATTAATAAAGTATATAAAAACTACAGTTATACTTCCAGTACTTTTATCTGTGACTCATAGAGCTGGCCTTTTGGTAGGAGTGTGAGACTGCCCTGCAAGGTCCACCTGTGTCATGAACTTAGTTTCCTAGTTTCTCATCAATCAGGCTGAAACAAAGATGATGCATATGTTCTATTTTCCTTACTTTACTACAGTGATTAACTATTTTCGCTGTGCCTTGAATCATTTTCTCAGAGCTTCTGTGCTTTCTAGCTTTTCACCAAACTCATTTGCCTTCCTGAGTACAGCACATACACAATAACACTATGGTTGCATTATTTCAGATGACAGGTGGGTTTTAGCACTTCCATTATACTATTTATTATCAGTAGAGGCCCAAGGAGAGGGGAAGAGGAAGAAGGAGAGACACATTTATCCTGTTTCAAAAGGAAGCTTTTCGATAAAAGAGACACATGAGACAATTTTCTACATTTTTCATGTGTTGGAACACCACAAACCTACTGAAAAATAGGAGAACAGATAATTTTCTAGGACTTGGAAGAACTTGATCTAAGAAAAGCAAGCGTTTGTATGCTTGTGGAAAAACAAACTTCACTTCTCTTCCTGTGCAGTAATCTCACCAGTGACTAGAGGAAATTAGCATGGAAATGCTGGCCGTTAGCTTTCAGATTTGATTTTTTGCAAAGGATAAACAAGGACTTTTTATTTTATCTTTGCTTAATGAGCAAACTGGCTCCAGAGAGATGCAAAATTATTTCGGCATTGTGCCTACAACTTATGTCACAACTCCAAAAAACAAGGTGTCAGCCCTGATGGTATTCACACCAGGACCTTCATAGCTCTTTCATTTCTGCCAGGCCTCCCCCTGGCCCAGGGTTACATGGCCACAAGGGACAATGCACCCTTTGCGCCATTTGTGGTTTATGAATTGTAAATCCAAAAAGAAGAAGAGACAGCTCGACTGAGCCCAAATTATGTTACAATAGATGGTAATGAATGTCCTGCTTCAGCAGGATAATAGAACCCCTGCTTATTGGCAGTCATTCAGGCTCTATCTCTCTCATCCATTTTCTCTCTTGGCCTTGACCCTAATCCAGCAATTGCACATCCCCAGCTGCTCTTTAAGCTACCTCATTAGCAGCGCACCATTGGGCAGCTCCCATGATAGTCATCCAATGGGATGAAAGTGACATGGGGCCAAAGACTGTTACTGATTGGCAAGCACGGAAGTGAAATATGAGACAGGGCTCTATGAAGAAGGCTTTTGAGAGTATTGGAAGGGGCCGATCAGTTAAGGAATTTTAGGCACATGTTAACCTCACTATTCAGTATTTTGGTTTCTTAAGCTTAAATAAAAAAGCCCTGAGAGACCACATAATTCTCTACTACATGTAGTCATAAAGAATACATTTGGCATTAAAGAAGATTTTTTAAAAAATGTTTAAAACATTTTTTTCTCTTTATGAAATGGATACTTTAGCCACAGAAATGGTTTAAACTGCCTTAATAAGTTCATAAGAGTTTTATAAATATAATAGTTTAAGACAATGGTTCAGAAATATGTGATTTTTAGAACCATTTAGAAATAAGCAAAAGATATATGTAACATTTGGGAGAATCTAGTGAATCTAATATCTATTCTTTTCTTGTCACAAATCTATTTTATATTTTCATAAGTTCTATCAGAATGTAAACTTGTGGTGATAACTTAGTTCACATTCTATTCTTCAAAACATAATTCAAAATACCTTCTTCATCATACTAACTGTATATTACTGAATTTATTATAGTTATTTGAGCAACTCATGTTATTCCCCACCTTAAGTCAATACTCATGTGACAAACTTCACAAGATGAATTATTTTAATAATTTTACTTTATGTTGGTTTTAATTACTCTTTTAATTATGTTGATCAAATTCCTCTAGATCAAGGTAAGTAATCTCTCCAATTGTGGCAAAAAACAAAAACAAAAACAGAACCAAAAACATTTGTCATATTTGTAACTTACTTCCTAGCTTTGAAATACTTAAATGCTTAAAGGAATTGCCATTTTTATTCACCCAGTAATTTTTAAGTGTCTGTAATGAGCCAGATACTGTTCTATAAGCCCCAAAGATATAAATATGATTCTAATAGTGTACTTGTTCTCAAAAAGCTTACTGTCTAGAGGAAAAAGACATTTGCTGGCTCATAAAATAGACAATGATAAATGTGATGGAAAGGAAATGAGCTAGAGCATAATGGGACTCTGGAAGAGGGTATATTAAGCACTTTTGGAGTGGTTAGAAAGGCTTCGCCAATAATGCGCATGTGAACTAAGTTCTAAATGATAACTAACTACATATTACCAAGTTTAAGGTAAGATTAGAAAAGTAGAAAGTGTTTCAGACGGAAGGAGAACCACATAGCAAGGCCCTCAAGGCCCTCTGGTACATGCTTTAGTAAACCCTGTGACTGTAACAAAGAGAGATGTTACAAAGCCAGCGTATGTACACACAGGGAAGTAAGTGAAGTATAAATTCAAGAAAATCCAAGTATAGGAATCATCACAGGCAGATTTCATAGACTGTGAAACATGCATAATTGTGGTCATGAAGAAGCATCATCCATGTCCCAAGTTAGTTTCAGAGACCCAGTGACAGAAATATACAAGGATTCAATCAGATGCTCTGCAATTTCAACCGTATCTTCTCTGTTAAATTCACTTCTTTATATGCACTAGCCAATTCTCTTCACAAATCTTTTAAGAGAATAAATAATATTGTTTCAGTAATAAAAAAACTTCAGTTGCAGCTTTTCACAGAAATCCAAGTAATACATTTGTATTAGATAGCCCTTGGATCGGACGCCCTTCTATGCTCACATAAATTGTAATTAGGGAGAAAGTAGGAGAGATGAAGACCATATAGTGGATATTATTCAGAGCCTAGGGGCTTACAGCTGCAGCAGGGCTATAGGGGAACAGTTTTCTTTAGGAGGGTTGTTGGAATGACAGGCAAAGTGATGGTGCTAGAATTCTGATAATAAAAGCCATGAATGAGTGCTGTAATGTGGACCACGTGAGATTTTTTAAAATTACAAAGTTAAACAAATTTTATATTGCCAAAAGTTAAAATTCTACCAGTTACCTGTATTATAAACTATCCCACATCTCTGGAAATTAATTTTCCTTTAAATATAATGTGTATATTAGATGATTAAAATATTATTTATGGTTATATGCAACATTTCCTTCAACCCTTCAATTTTTAGTTAGTTATCAAAGTATTTCTTTTTATTTATTTATTTATTTATTTATTTTAATTTTTATTGTATTTTATGTTTTGGGGTACATATGAAGAACATGCAAGATTGTTGCATAGGTACACACGTGGCAGTGTGATTTGCTGCTTTCCTCCCCTTCACCTATATCTGGCTTTTCTTCCCATGCTATCTCTCCCCACCTCCCCACCTCCCAC
>CAUYLG010037081.1:0-39282 GCA_963573385.1 Cacajao melanocephalus | reverse complement strand
ACACTGCATGTTCTCACTCATAGGTGGGTGTTGAACAATGAAAACACATGGAAACAGGGAGGGGAGCATCTCACACTGGGGTCTGTTGGGGGGAAATAGGGGAGGGACAGTGAGGGGTGGGGAGTTGGGGAGAGATAGCATGGGGAAAAATGCCAGATATAGGTGATGGGGAGGAAGGCAGCAAATCACACTGCCATGTGTGTACCTATGCAACAATCTTGCATGTCCTTCACATGTATCCCAAA
Organism: Cacajao melanocephalus; assembly: GCA_963573385.1. Lineage (NCBI taxonomy): Eukaryota > Metazoa > Chordata > Mammalia > Primates > Pitheciidae > Cacajao > Cacajao melanocephalus. The sequence goes on along the minus strand of CAUYLG010037081.1, from coordinate 39,037 downwards.
ACCTAAAATGCAATAAAAAGAAAGCATCTTAAAAATTTTCTCTAAAATTGTAAAGCCTTATTTTAAATTCCCCTTAATTTGATTAATCTGATTTTTAAAAAATATTACTGTTATTTTTGCCCATCTTCATTTTCCTTTATAAAAGATAAATTCTTCTATGACAATAAAGTAGTTTGTCATTTAGGTAAAATCCACACTACACTGGGGCTTAAATTTCTAACCGCCTACTCTCTAGTCAGACATTGCATATTATTGTTTGATCTTAGAAAAGAAAAATAAAGTGAGCATTTTTGAAAAGCTGAAATATAATTACAACAAATTATGTAAAATCTATAAGCATTGGAGCCAAATACTATGTTACATCCACACTAAACCTATCATGCCACTTGGATTTCTAAGTCTTTTTAAAAAAATTCATTTATTACATCCATTTACCTTATGCTTATTGAATGTTTCCTGTGACCTACGTACCCTGGCCAACATCAAATGACATAAGTTACAATTTCAGCTTTACCATTATGGTAGGTAGAATAAAACCTCCCAAAGATGTTCATATCCCCGTCCCCAGAACATGAGAATATGTTGTCTTCACATGGCAGAAAGGACTTTGCAGATGATATTAAGGTTAAGGAATTTGAGATGGAGAGATTTTCCTGGATTATCTAAGTGGGAACAGTCTAATAATATGGATTTTTACAAACAGAGAACCTTTCTTAGCCATGGTGAGGGACATGTAATTACAGAATAACAGTCAGAGAGATGCAATGGTTTCCCTTCCACAAACTTCTGTTAAGCTTAGAAGCTTCAGTTCTGGTAAGAGAAGGCATTGCATCTTAATTTATCCTTTTTAATTAAAATCAGCTTGCAGAAGAGAAGCCTTTGAATCATAATTTATCTGCTTTAGCTAAACATCTCTCCCTCTTTCTCTCTCTCCTTTTCTCTCTCTTGTGTGTGTATATATAAACACTTAAAATGAGATCTGTCCTCTACACAAATTTTTGAGGAATGTGGATTTCTAGATACCACAACCTTAATGGAAATGTGAACACCCTATTATTACTGATTACTTTTGATATTAATGTGGTCAGGAATCTATTGCTGGTTGTGTCCTAATTCCGTAAGTCCAAGTATAATAAGATTGTTAAATAATATTCCTTAAGCAGAGTCATGATTCAAATAGTGAATCTACATTTTCACATTAACTTTGTGACAAAATCCTGAAGGAATACACCATCTCTTGAATCTTCTTCTTCTACATCAATGAGCACAGCTCCAGTGGTTTCCCTTCTTCAAACGTCTGTCCTTTTTACATTTCTATTTAGCTAAAATTGTGTGTGTGTGTGTGTGTGTGTGTGTGTGTGTATGAAAAGAATACTTTACATAATGTCCATCCTCTTAAATTTTAAGTAAACAATGCCTTTTATTAATTATAGGCAGTATGTTGTACAGCAGATCTCTGCAATTTACTCATCTTGTACAACTGTAACTTTACATCCATTCAACAACTCCCCACATCCCCATCCTCCCATGCCCTGGTATCCACTATTCTATTGTCTAGTACTATGCCTTCACCTATTCTAGATGCCTCCTATAAGGGGAATCATGCAGTATTTGTCCTTTTGTGAGTGACTTATTTCACTTAGCAAATGTCTTTCAAGTCCACCCATGTTGCCCATTGACAGATGAATGAATAAAGAAAACATGGTATAAACATACAATGAAATATTACTTTGCCTTTAAAAAGAAGGGAATCCTGCCATTTGGCTAAAATTCTGCAGGTAAATTGATTTCTGTTTTGCTTGAGCACAAGCCAAAGATAAATAGGATTCTGTTGCAATGAATGAAACTTAGGGTAAATGTTGCAAATAACTGTTCAATTTTTGGAAATGACCACAGTAAAAAATGGATTACTCTTGATAGATTTGGAAGATATAGATGCTGGATTGAAGTTTGGAGAAAGGCCGTACCAAAGACTCAAGCTAGTCTTTTAAGTATATAGTTATATCATTACAGGTATGATTGAAGTAAACTGAACTGTGACATTTGACTAGCACTAATTGCAATGTTTTATTAAAATGATAATACCAGGTAACAGGTTCAGGAATACTTGAGATGGCATTGACATTTCATTAAATAAAGTGACTGATGGGTGTCACAGTATAGTGAAGAAAACATAATTCAGGGCCAGATTTTTGGTTCAAATTCCAACATCATTGATTAATTGTATTTATAAATCACTTAAACTTTCTGAGACTCAGAGTCTTCATCAGTAAATGGTTATAATTCTAGATCTCAAGATCTTTTTTTGTTTTTGCAAAGACAAAAATTAACAAATATAGAAGTAGCATGAAAATCGTGATGTATTATATGCCTCTGATATTATAGTGTTTTTATTATTTTCATATTAAAAGCATCCTTACAAAGTAATTATTTTTTATCCCACTTAATACAGTTGGAGAAGACTCAAAATGTAATTGATCATACACAATCTCACAGTCTATGAATGCCAGAGCCAGAATTATGCTTTTAACCCAGAGTTTATTGTTCCAAATCCTGGGCATGCAAACATTCTTATATAAGCCACTCTTTATATTATTGCTTTTTATTTGTTTGTTGAAATCAGGTTTTAGGAATGGAGCAAAATAGGAAATATGCAACAGGCATTAAATAGGCTTATTATTAGAGTTTGATCTCTTTCTTCAAACAAAACAGACTAAAAAAATATTTAGGATCTGTCTTAGGATCCTTGAAAACTTCCAAATATGGGTAGAATTTGTGAATACAGACTCAGCATTGAAATTAACTTAATATTTCAAAGATTTCATATTCCTATTACTTGAAACTAACTTTAGACAGGGCCACTTTTGAGCCATTCATTCCTAATTGAAGCAGTTTAATTTTATATGCCTGCTCTTCAGAAAATATGTTAGGGAAACCCTAGAGGTATGACGAAGTAGAGTGCCTTTCACAATCTTCTTCTATATCAGTATGCAATTGCATATTGAGGACATTTATGATAACACAGTGTTACCACATTCTGCCGTCATAGATACTGATTAAATGCCTGTGACAAACAAACTTGGTCTTGAGATAATTAAATTATTTTTATACCCATTATTTTAAATAAATTTTAAAAACACCTGGTATTTGGCTTTTTCACATTGGTGAGTTTTGATCTCTCTCTTCAAGCAAACTAAAAAAAAAAATTTAAGGTCTGTGTTAGGATCCTTGAAAACTTCCAAATATGAGTAGAATATCTGGAAAGGAAAACTTTGAGCAATTTGACCTTCTCAAACTGGAAACGTAGAGATGAAAAATGATCCTTGTATAAAAATGAGAAACTCAGAAAAAAATCCAGAAGTTAAACTTGAAGTAAACTATTTGGACACCCTTTCATTATTTTAAAAATAATAAATCTAGATTAAGTAAATGAATAATGATCGTGCTCCAAATCAGATGTTTTAGAAGTATGTAAGTAACAGATTTAGCGATTGATCTATATTTTTCCCCCACATTAAGAAATCATAATCGTTGTTTTAACCATTTATAGTTGACTTTTACTCCAGGAAAATGAATCAGTGGATCAATAATTAGTCCCTGCTCTTATGACTTCGACATTATTAGAAGCAACTCAGTTGTCTAGGAGACTTTATTCTAGACAGAATTTGCCTAAGAAGGTTGTAACTGTTGCACTACTATTCAAATTTGAGATGTTTCCAAAAAGAATGCTTTCTTTTCGTTTTAGAAGAACCATAGTAATGGAAATATAACACTTATTTCTTTGAAATGGTAATTCATCTCTTATAGAGGAGGACATTTTAAAGAGTCAAAATATATTATTATCTGCATAAGAGTTTGTATTTGAGTTACCAGGAAGGCATTTTCTTAAATGTGCAAATCATTCTGATAACTAAAATGAAGGTGGTAACAGTGAAAACTGAGAATTTTACATATATATCATATAGCTATCTCATATAGATAGCTATATGATATATATGAGATATACATCATATATCTATCATATAGGTACATATATATATCATATCATATACATATATAGATATATAGATGATAACTATATATCTATATGATATATATCTATATGATATATAAATGATATATAGATATCTATATATCATATAAGATATATGGATGATATCATCTATATATCTGCAGTAGTGGATTATTTAAGTTTCAGTGAAATCTGATGCTGTTCAGATTTTCTAAGAGCCTTATACACTACCTATCAAGTATTATCAATGTTATTTATCCTAAAGATAACATTAAAATGTCCTGGAAGCAAACATAGAATGCAAAATACAGTCTGCTTCTCACTTTCTCCCCCTTACAAAATTAAACTATTTCAAGCAATTTTTTACATAGCTGAAATTTAATGCTTATCACACATCCATATACACAAATTCAGAGATGAAATTGAAATGGGGTATTTGTCCTCTTTGCCAAGAGCTCAGAAATTATTCTTGTTGAATTCCAGTTTTGTCTTTCCAGCAAAAAGTTAACATTTGTTTAAATGAGATTTGTGTTTTTCTCTCTTCTGTGTTTGCGCATGTTGGGCCACATTGTGAAACACACATTAGAAAAATTACATTTTATCTTCACATAAGTGAAATAATATATTGCCATATAAGGAATGTAAAAATTTTGTGAATGAAAAGCTCACAAAATAACACAAATTATGGAGTTGTATCTGAATATGATTGCAGCACCTATACTTGATTTTATGTGAAGTTGAAATTATGAAATACACAATCTCCTAAATATATATTATATATTTTATTCACATAAAAAACCCTTTCAATAGAACTGCCTTCCACTTGAGAAGCACAGCGGGATTCTTTTCTTAGGCTTAGATCTAATCGTTTATTGCAAAGTGTCCATTTCTAAAGGTTCTTGAAGCGTTAAGCTTCAGCAGTGTTTGCCAGTTCATAAATGAAGGCGATGTAGCTGCAATTACTTTTCTGACTGTTGGCAGCAAAATTATCTGCGACTTCCTGGATTATGTTATAAAGTTCTGGTGCTATAAGAGAAAGGGAGAAATGGAGGCAAATGGGCTTTGTAATACTAAACTACTTCTCATCAGGCATCAAAGACTGGAGTTATTTATAGGTACCTTAATTGATTCATAGCTCACCAAGATTTTATCTTTTTGTCGTTGTTATTGTTCTGGCTGATAGCAAATAACTGGATTTAACGTCCCAGAATGAAAGTTTGAGATAATGCTTGGAGCTACCAACCTTGGGAAAAAAGTCTTAGTATCCTGTAGATGAGGAGATGGAAATAGAGATTACAGGGCAATGAATTGAAGGAAAAAAAGTTAAAAATTTCAAAGAAGAAATTGTATTATTTTATGGATCACATTGTGATGCTTATGTATATGTATCCTGTATAGATAGCTAAAGAAATATTTCAGGAATATGGCAGGTTCAGTTGCAGATCATACTAAAGCTAACCTTACAATAAAAGGAGTCAACACAAATGCTTTGGCTTTCTGCTGCATGTAAATGTTATCTTTACACTATACTGTAATCTGTTAGTTGTGCACTCGCATTATGTCTACGAAAAATATATGTACCTTAATTTAAAAATACTTTATTGCTAAAAAAACAATGCAAACTGTCATCTGAGCCTTCAGCAAGTCATAATATTTTTTTCTGATGGAGGGTCTTGCCTCAACGTTGACGACTGCTGACCTATCAGAGTGGCAGTTGCTGAAGGTTGGGGTGGCTGTGCAATTCCTCAAAATAACACAACAATGAAGTTTACCTCATTAATTGACTCTTCCTTTCATGAAAGATTTCTCTGTTGATAACACTTTACCCACAGTAGAACTTCTTTCAAAATTAGCATCAGTTCTCACAAATCATGCCACTGCTTCATCAACTATGTTTATGTAATATTGTAAAAATTTTGTTGTCATTTCAAAAGTGTTCACAGCATCTTCACCAGGATAGATTTCATCTCAAGGAACCACTTTTTGTTTTGTTTTGTTTTTTTTTGCTCATCTGTAAGAAGCAAACTCCTTATCAATTCAAATTTTATCTTGTGATTGCAGCAATTCAATCATATCTTTAGGCTGCACTTCTAATTCTAGTTTTCTTGCTACTTCTATCACATCTGCTATTACTTCCTACATTGAAGACTTAAACCCATAGAAGTGATCCATGAAAGTTGGCATTAACTTCTATCAAATTCCTATTAATATTGATATTTGGGCATTCTCCCACAAATTATGAATGTTCTTAATGATATCTAGAATGGTGCATTATTTCTAGAAGGTTTTCAATTTACTTTGTCCAGATCAGTGGAATCACTATCTATGGCAGCTATAGCCTTAAGAATTTATTTCCTAAATATTAAACCTTGAAAGTAAAAATTAATCCTTGATCCATGGGCTGCAGAATTAATGTTTTGTTAGCAGGCACAAAAACAACATTAATCTCCTTGTATATCTCCATCAGAGCTCTTGAGGGATGAGGTGCATTATCAATGAGTAGTAATATGCTGAAAGGAATTCACTGTTTTTGAGCAGTAGGTCTTAACAGTGGGCTTAAAATATTGAGTACACCATGCTTTAATCAGATGTACTATAACCAGATGTGCTGTAATCCAGGATTTGTGTTCTGTTTATAGAGCACAGGAAGAGCAGATTTAGCATCATTCTTAAGTTTCTTAGGATTTTCAGAATGGTAAATGAGCACTAGGTTCAACTTAAAGTTACTGATATTAGCCCTTTACAAAAGAGTAAGTAAAGTATTAGCCCCTTTCAAGAGAGTCAGCCCATCCTTTGCGATTTTAAAGCCAGGCCCTGACCTCTTCTCTAGCTATGAAAGTCTTAGATGTCATCATCTTCTATGAAAGGCTGTTTCATTGACATTAAAAATCTATTGTTAAATGTAACTATCTTCATCAATTATCTGGGCTAAATTTTCTGGATAACTTGCTGCACCTTCTACATCAGTACTTGCTGTTTCACCATGCATTATTATGTTCTGGAGATGGCTTCTTTCTTTAAACCTCATGAAATCAACCTCTGCTATCTTCAAACTTTTCTTCTGTAGCTTCGTCACTTCTCTCGGCCTTCATAGAAATGAAGAAAGTTAGGGCCTTGCTTTAGATTTGCCTTAAGGGAATGTTGTGGTTGATTTGATCTTCTATCCAGACCACTCAAACTTTCTTCATATCAGCAATAAAGCTGTTTCATTATCTTATCATTCATGTATTCACTGGAGTAGTGCTTTTAATTCCCTTCAATAACTTTTTCTTCACATTCCCAACTTTGCTATTTGGTGCAAGAGGCTTAGGTTTTGTCCTATCATGGCTTTTGACATACCTTTCTACCTTCCTGTGTATGCCTAATAACTTCTAGTTTTTTAATTAAAGTGAGAGATGTGTGACTCTTTGTTTCAGTTGAACAATGAGCCACCATTATAGGATTATTAATTGGCCTAATTTCAATATCATTTTGTTTAAGGGAATATGGAGTCATGAATAGTAGGAGAGAGAGGGAAGAATGACCAGTCATTGGAGCAGTCAGAACACACACAATATTTGCCATCTTATATGGGCACAGTTTGTGGCATGCCAAAACAATTACAAGAGTAACATCACTGATTACTGATATCACAGCACTGTAACAAATACAATAATAATTTAAAAGTTTGAAATATTAATTGCTAAAATGTGACAGATGTAAGATAAACACATGCTGTAGAAAAAATGCACAGATGGACTTGCTCAATATGCGGTTGCCACAAATCTTCAATTTGTAAAAGCTGAAATATCTGCAAATCCCAATACAATGAAGTACAATAAATTGAGGTATACTTGTACACTGTGGGTTTTTTGTTTGCTTTTATTTCCATTAAGGGATAAATTTGACAAATGTTATTTGGCTTACACACATATATAATATGTGAAATAGTACTCTATTAAAATTTTGAGCTAATGAAGCTTTATAACGATACTAAGAACATGCTTGTTTGTAAAGGATTGTGGTTCCAATCAGGTGTCATGCTCTGTAGACAGAAAACCAAACTCCAAAGCAATACAATTGCCATGAGAGAAACAGGATTTCTCAGCCTGTAGCATCAGAATTTAAATTAGTATTTTGTATCTTTCAGATAAAATAGCTAAGGACTACAAGTTATCATATCAAAATCAGCATACGAAGGTGTATATTGTTGGGGTGATTTTTAATTAATTTTAATACGTACTCTGAGAACATTTTCAAAATACGTAATCTTAAAGTGCATTCTATTGAGGGAATGTATTCTCTTCCTGGGTCCACAAGGGGGCGTAGTTTCAAAGGCCAGAACTTCCCAGCACCATACCTCTACCCACCTCTCCATCCCGTATCTTAGAGGTCTTTGTTTAACTTTCACACGGATGGGAAAAAAATCAAAGGTCAAACACTCCAGTGGAAGTTTAAAGGAACTCCTTTCATAGGATGGAAATAAATGAATGGGGTAGTAATTTCTCCCAGGTTAAAAGTCCCCTACCCCCATATCGGGGTGGACTCCATATCTGGATCCCTTCTCATGACACGTGAGAGCTGCTCTCTCTTTCTCTTTTTTCTCTCTCTGCCTAAATAAATCACTTTCTACAAAACTCTTTGGGGTCTGACATTTACTTAGGAGTACAGCGCTCCTGGCAGGGTCCTCTCTCCCATTCTTGGATGAGTGAGGGACAAAGGGAAGGGAAGAACACAGCCCACCGGCTAGTGAGCTGAGCCTCCCCTGGGTCCTGGAACCCGGTCACACTCTATAGACAGCAACTTGATTTATATATTCCTGGAGTCACCTTTCCATGTGCTGTATGAATTTTATTATATTCATTTGAAGAATTGAGGAAGTAAAGGGCCAGAGACTTAGTGATGTTGAGTATTGCCCTGAACTTGCACTTTCCACGTGTTGACTCATTCAATTTTCACAACAACTCTGTGGTAGGTAAGTACTACTATTATCCCATTTTACCAGATGAGGTAAGCTAGGCTAACAAGGCCATTAAATATCCTGCCTAAGCTCATATCACAAGGAAGTATCAGAGTAAAAATTTAATGAAGAAATTTGTCTCCACAGCTGCATAAACACAATGTTACATAATCATGTTAGTGCAGATACCATTTAAAATGACATAATATTCAACAAAGAGTTTTCTTAGAAAGGCAACAGAGTTTCCATGTTTTTTCAAATGTCATCTGTGTTCAGCATGTGCATAGGTGCTATAGGGACATGTGACAAAAGTACAAGCAATAGTACCAACTCTTACGGAACTTTGCATTGATGATAGTACGATATCCTAAGGTAAACAGCTTTCAGGCCATGACTCCATGAGCTCTATTGATTTAATAAACGGTATTTTTTCAGGTAATATTTAGTTTATTTTGTTAAATGGTGGTTATCTTTTAAAATAAGAATTTGTTTCCTCACTGGTCCATAAGCTCATTGAGTATAGGAACTAGGCTGTTTTCATCTTTGAATCCTCAAAGACTACCACAATATTTTGCAAACGGTGGAGCTCAATAAATGCTGTTTGTGTGAGACAGAGGACATTTAGGAGATTTTTGTCTCCCTGACTATCCATCTTGGTCCATGCATGGTTCTCATTCAAATAGGCTTCTGATACCGGAACACAAAGGAAAAGTTGGAAAATCAATATTTGGTTCATAAAAATATTCAATTGAGTTCAATACCACAGATAATTGTTTAACATCAATCTTGTGCCTACCTCTCAGGTCACAGTATGAAGACAACTTATAAACTGCTAGGTCATACAGAATTAGAAAGGGTTTTATCACAAGGGACTGTATTAAAGACCACATCCTGGTTTTCATTAGTTTTTCACAGTTGGATAAGTAATCCAGTTGTGAAGGCAAGTGGACCCTCCCACTTGCTAGCTTTGTCCAAACTTAGTCTTTAGACCTATATGACTGAATTTGGGTTAGATAGCAACATTCTTTCTACCTCAGCTTGGTGGGATAAGACTGCATAAATCCTTCTCCAGATGTGGAATCAGGGCCTCCAGTGGTGCTGTTGGTACAGTTCCCTTTATTGTCCTTTAGTCCCTGTGTACCTTCATCTGTACCCAAATACATACCACTATGGCACAATGATCCTGGAAAGAAGAGTGAACTTGAATCCAGCATTCAAACTTTTTGACTGTCCAGCCTAACTACATTGCCAAGCTAACTGCTTATGTATCTTCAGATTCAAGTTCTCCCTAGTTAAATAATTTTAGGTCAACCCCTGGCTCCCTCTCTTTTTCTACAATGTGTCTAACAGTCAGTACACAAACTTCAAACTGTCATCAAAATACTCACTTTATGATTTATTGAAATATGATTAAAATACTGTTCCACCCATAGGACATATTAAATCTAATAAGTAATTAAGATAGCTTAAAGAAAGTGATTTCTTCATTCACTGGTTTATTCCAAAAATACATACTAAGAACTTGGAAAAGAAAATGCTGTTGAAGAACACATGAAAGACATTTGCCATGAGTGTCAGGGCATCATTTTCTTCAGATCAGGTCACCATATGTGTGAAAGAAAGAAGAGAGGTATGCTTGTCCTGAAATGTCATCACAGAGATCTGAACACAAATACCAAAGGCTTCAGGGTAGAGAAAAGCTATATTGTAGCATATGGTGAAATCGATCCACTTGCAGTGTGACAAAGCTGTCTGCAAATGGCCATATCATCCCAGGACAATGGAAAGTCCTGTTAAGGAGCACTGCACATTTTTTCCTAGGTGTAAATAAAGGTCCAAATCTGTGTTCTTCCTGATATATCTTATTGGCATGTTGAACAACTTTAAAAAATCATTGCTGTGTGTTATTTCAGTTCACGGACAGCTTCATTGGCACAACACGATTAAACATCAAATCATTTTTAGTATGTTTTAAAAATAGATGAGTCAGATACATTTCATATATTCAAATATATAATGGCGGCAATAAAACAACTTCCCAAACAACTGGTTGTTTTTGAAGGTTTTAGCAAGCATTTGACTTCTGAAATATGTTAAATATACTTCCTTATACAATATTTCAATATTTTTCAATTTCAACTCGTGGTATTCATTTGATATTTTTGCTGAAATATTCCCTCAGTGTATAATGAAGATTGTAAACAAATGTGGTGGAAATAGAGACTGCATTGCCAGAATATAATAATATTTATAGTGCTCAGTTACCAGAGAATATTTTCTGCAACACTGTACAACTGCACCGTACAATTTGGAGGCAGGCATCTACCTTGAACTTCCTGCCATAATTTTATACTGTAGTTCTCCTTGAAGAGGAGGCTGAGGCCAAGAAACATTAAGTGCATTGCTCAAGGTCACAAAGTAGCAGAATACAGACTAGAACTCAGGCTCTCATTTTTAAGGCTGCTTCTCTTCACTATAGTTTAAAGTGGGCTTGCATTAGAGCACATTGGGTATTTATTCATGAGGATATCATTATAAGGTAGCTTGTCTTCATGAGATAAATTTGGAAAATGATTTTAAAAGTCTAATGAATTTAGAAGGGATGTGTGTATGTGTGCGTGTTTGTATGTGTGTTTGATGGGAATACATTCCCTGAATAATTGCCTGTATAATAATAGAACCAACTTATAATAAGCCTTCTATGTGGAGTCACCTGTAGGACCATTTTGGAGTTTTTAGATATTTAGACACTTAAATTTGGAAGTAGTTTTGGGTCAGTGGTTCCTAATTTTTTAGGGTGTTAAGAATCTCTTTGAGTACTAGAGAAAAATATTCTATAAATGAAAATGCATATGCTCACAAAATTACCTATACTATTTCCAGGGGTTTCTGGAGCCACAGTAACCCAGGATGCACTTCTTCCACTATCTCCAATGAAATCTCATTTGATAAATGAGTGTGTGGGAATGAGGTTAGATCCTGCCTTATAAGTTGTCTCTTCTAACTCCTGCCATTTTTTTTAGAAAAATATACATATAAACAGAGAGGAGAAGGAGAGGCTTCTAAAGTCCACACAGCCCCACCCCTATTTTTGGATTTAGAGTACTATTCTTTCCATTAAACCAACTCATTGTAATATTTTGTCCTTTTCCTCAGAAGATGATATATGAGTAAAATGCTGTTATATTTGATTATATATGTTAGGCTATGCTTTAACTGCAAAGCATTGAGATGCTAATTTTTATTCACAGCTGTTCTGGGCATAAATTAGAGAAAGGTTTTATATATAAAATGCATGTCATTAAAAGTTTATGTTATTAAAAGACCAAGGTTAGAACTTAACATAGATCCTATCTGCACTGTGTAATTGTTTATACACTACTCACTGCTGCATAGGTAACCATGAGCTGAAATACCATCATTATGAGATAACTGCCTGTCTCAGAACTTCATTCCTGCTAAGGTTGTATAAAATGATTGGAAGTGGTTTTTGTTTTGAAGTCTGAAGTGTTTAGCTTGACAATTATAAAATTAATGTATGTTTTAGTTAGATGACATACTTAGGTACATAATTGTCACAATTATCCAAATTACTTCCCATCAATGCAGCAAAATGCATGTGTTTTGAAATTCATCATTTGGCTTATTGATTTCATACATAGTTGCCCCTCACATCCTTTTGAAGAACATTTTTGCAAAGGCTTTTCTGTGTCATGAAAATCAGCAAATCATCAGTACCACCTGACTGGGAGAGAGATGGAAGAAACTGTTTCACCATGGTACTGAAGAGCTGGCCTCTCCAAATGCATTGTCCTTGAACAAGACCTCCTAGTTTAATAGGCTTCTTGTCTAGCCACAGAGAAAAAAAAAGGCAGGGAATAAAATTAAGAATGTTTTTCTGACATGGGCCACTGCTAGGAAGCAATGTAGAGATTGGAAATATGCTTAGTGAAGCCCCGAAAATCAGTTGATAGGTCCGCAACCACGAGAAACTAAGTACACCTGCCTTTCCGATCATTATTCTTCATTGGTGTGATGAAAGCTTAAAGTAGAAATGCTATTGATTTTAACATTTATATTCATATTCTTTCCCTGTCATAGGCAGAGAAACCCTTTCTTTGATTTTGCTCTGAGCGGGAAATAACTGTTGCAACAGAGGCCTATGTAGGCTGCAGCTTACACTCTTATCACATATTATAGAGTTCCATTTATTTAATCATATTAGTGGAATCTTATCAATTCACCTTCCAGCTTACAAACCTGTTTGCTCTCTCTTGCTACTCTGTCTCTTACAGGATTAGGTGCAATTTCCTCAGCTTGGAAAACAGGAGCTTTCCTAATCTGCCTCTCTCTCTCCAAATGCACTGTTACCTGTTCCCCTGCATAGAAACTATACTCCAGCTCCTGAGCTATCTAAAGGGTGACTTGTCATACCAGACTTTTGATTCCTTTTTATTTTGCTGTCTTATGTGTTAGAATTTTCATCTCCTTTTTTACGCAAAATTTTTTTCCTTCGAGACTCTGAATTTTATTCAAGTATTTCCTCACAAGTCTCCTTCCCCTGACAGAGTTAATTGATCTGCTTTCTGTGTTCCTTAGCACTTAGAGGGCTTCTGGTATGGCATGCACGAAGTATTAGTGAAGTTTACCGTTTATGGGATTTTTTCTCACCACTAGATCCAAGGTCGGAAAATGTATTTTATCTTTTCTTTGTGTATCTGTGCTACCTTATTAACAGTAAAAATGTGAAGGTCTCATTCCTATAGTTCCCACCTCCAGAGGGAGCATAAACAAATTGGTGACTTTGTGTTCATTAAAGTATCTAAAATATTTACTTTCAGCTCTGATGCAAACCATATATTTAGCCATTTATTTCTACATCATTAAAAAAGTAATAGTAGAATAATTGTTGTATAAGTCATGTAAAATGACTTGATTTTAGCTTTTACAACTCCATTTGCTGTGTGATTTTCTATTGTGTTAAGTTGATCATCCAAATAATATGTGATCTTTTAAAAATAGAGATGCTTAAATCCCATCCCCCAGAGATTAGATTTCAATTGACCTGGTGGGGGCAGACATCAATATTTTAAAAATTTCCCCAAAATATTGATACATGCAACCAGGTTCAAGAATCACTGGCCTAGAAACTGGAATTGACAGTTGAAGTAATGCCAGCTGTCTCTGCTTGTTCTCCATTGAAAAGGATTACAGCCATTGTTTTTTGAACATATTTACTTGTATTGAGCACTTTTATACCTTGTGTGCATTTCACAAACTTTCACAAACATTTGCATGCATTACGTTACACATCTTATCATTACATTTATTGCTGTTCCTTAGGTGGCATTTGGTAGATGAGCTAGCCATGGCAGCAAATATTAGTAATTAGAGTTGAACTTGAACATGTAGAAATGATCGGGCTGGGCATGGCTGTAAAACGATAGATTCTAACCCAATGATTCAAAATAAGTTTTATTTCAGTGGCTGCTTGGAGAGCTGAGTTGTGAATCCTCCTTATACTGTAAGAGGGCTCAGAAAGAAAGAGTACTGTGGTACTGTGGTCATCTAGGCATATTGTCATAGTACTGGGTTGGGGAGTAAATAGATACACATGTATGAATGATAAAACTTTTTCTCCAGATATTTGTGTTTTCAGAAGTCTCTTTGCAATCCAGAGGATAAAAACATATTCATTTGTTCCTGACATGAAACAGAGATGATTCAAGGACTTGGGGGGAAGTATTGGATATCTCTTGCCAATTAGTGTCATGATTGCAAGATATTTGTCTCTTGCTCCTCAGAAAGGCTGGGAACTGATATTGCCATCACGTATGTTCACTTCTCCCACCGAAAATTGGTATGATGGTATTGATGAAGTAGTTGAAACTGCCAGAACTTGGGAATGTCTTGGACAGAGGTAAGAATTTGCCAGCCAATGAAAATATTGTAAGACCTCTTTTTCCCTAGGAGAGAGCACATACGTCCCCTTCTTTTGCTGCCTACAAAAAAGGAAAACTGATCTATACAATGAAATTGGATCTGTGTACCTCTGAGATCCATTTCTGTTTGATTTATGCCCTCTGTTCAGACTGGAATATGGTAAGATATAAATTGCTCAGGTATTCTAATAAATTTCCCTTCTCATCATTTCAGACTATTCCTACCTCTGGGACAACACATTTTCTTAAAGGGCATCTAACTGTAATCCTTCATTGCATATTGAAAACTACAATACTAGGGTTTGTTAGCATTTTTCTAACCTTTGTAATATCTCTTGGTAGGGCACCATAAAAAATGACATATGTCCCTTTTGTTGCAGAACATTATGAATTGCAAGTTGCAACACTAATTTAGTCATAGATGTTGGAGTGAGAATTGTAACAATGCCACATTAAATATATGCATTCTGTTTATTACATATCTTAATTCAGAAATGTTAAAATGTTAAAAAAAAAAGATATACAGTTTGAATCAAAGAAATATGGAAGTCCCATCATCTTGCCTTTGTATAGAACTTTAGAATTTGCCAGGTTTTTCACAATTTTCATCTCATGTAATCTTTAAAAAGAAATCTGAGGAGTTAGGCCCAGAGAGAAAAGCAAAAAACAAAAACAAGACAAAACATGACTATACCAATGGGATTGAGGAAAAGGGATGAATAAAGAGAGGCATTGGGGAACAAATGACTGCTGATGTTTTTGTTCACTTGGGCCTTTCTCCTTCAATTTGTCCCTGTCATTGGTTGTAAAGTTGCACGTTGATGAAGGAAGCCAGAAACACCTGAATGATTCCACTGAGAATCCTTCCAGAGAAATTTATTGGCACATATGAGCTCCAGAGTCTCTTGTTCTAGTGAATGTCAGGATGATTAAATATGGGAATAAAAATGGCATTTGGTTTTTTATAAAGGTTATTACACTGTATTTTTTGCTGTTTTCTTTATAAATAAATGGAAAAGGCAAATGATTAGCTAAGTAGTGATATTATGAAGATATGGTGGATATTCTTTACAAAGTAGTAAATTTTCATTAAAATGATATTTTGCTTTTAGCATCAGTTCAATAATGTTGGACAGTGAGTTAGATATAGAAAAGTATTTAATATTTTAGGCAATATAATAATGCATACATTTTTCAGGGCAGAGTAATCATCTCTAATATTTTAAATCCTCCCTGCTATAGAATGAAGTTAAAAGAAATATATTCAATGTCTTATAATTAACATAGTTTTAAAGTATATGATTGATATCTGCATGCTATAATCAGTAATTTTCTGTTTTAAGATATTCTAATTTTCATGTATTTTTACAAGCCAAATGAAGGAGGTGCTTGTATCCCTCCTCCAAAGTATAATGACATATAGGGATTACCTATATGTCAAAGTATAATGAAACATAATGATTACCTATATGCCATTATACTTTGGAGGAGGGATGCAAGCACTTCCCTGCTTTGAGACTGGATTTCCATACTAGTCAAATATACCAGGTAACAATAACTTCAGTCTTACTTAGGTGTGATTCAGAGGATAAAATGTTCATTCTATGAGTTACCTTTTCCCTTATCACTGGTTAGTTTTAGAAGAACAAGTTTTGCTGTTATTGTTATAATTGTTTTATTTTTATTTTTTTCATTCATTATTTCTTGGCTTTGTATTCCTATCCTGATTTAATAAGTCAAGCACCTCTCTTTAAATTTGTCTCATATAGCAAAGCTTGTTTATTATATATCTCAATTCAGAAATGTAGAAAACCATTGATTTTATGTTGATTATTACATGGACAGCTACAACAGAGACAAATTAAAAATTAAATTAAATTCATGACTCCATTCTCATTTACTGAAGGTCCTTGTGTTAGTTTGAATTGCTGTAATAAAATATAAAAGACTGGGAGGCTTAAATGACAGATATTTACTTCTTACAGTTCTGGAGGCTGGGAAGTCCAAGATCAAGGTGTTGTCTGATTCATTTCCTTGGAGGGCCCTCTTGCTGGCTTGTTGATAGCAGCCTTGTCATAGCAACCACATATGGTGGAGAGAGAGCAAGCTCTGGTGTTCTTCTTATTCTTGTAAGGGCACTAATTTCATCATGATTTTCCCACCCTCATAGCAATATCTAAATCTAATTATCTCCCAGTGACTTCATCTCAAAATATCATCACATTGGGCATTAGGGCTTCAGCATTTAAATTTTGAGAGGCCGTAATTCAACCTATAGCAGCTTCTAAGCAAAATATCTGCTGTCCAGGAGATCCAGCCCAATTTTTTGTGTAATTCAATGTTCTTTCACCAAGGACTCAAACTAGGCTTCTCTATCTTCTTGATTTTCTTCCATGGATACACTGTGGTTGTATCCAAAGGATCATGAATATAGGATTGTGGGTAGAAAATGGATCAGATATCATGACTTCTTTTTTATTGTTAGTTAACAGAAAACAAATTTAAAAATTTTTGGCTAGCTTTTGAGTCAGTGCTTTCATGAATAATAATCCCCTTGCTGTCATCGAAAATCAGATACTATCTGCATAAGTCACTGAGTGTTATCAATTCCAGTGTATTAAATTACTTTAAAACTCAGTGGCTTATAAAAACAAGTTATTATGTCTTACTTTCTGAGGGTTAGGCATCTGAGAGTGGCTTACTTCAGAGCCTCTGGCTCAAAGTCTCTCATGAGATTATAATCAAGCTGTATACTGGGATGTAGTCTCATCTAAAGTTTTAATGGGGGAAGGAAGATTCACTTCTAAACTCACTCCAGTAGTTTTGGCAGACCTTAGTCCCTTACATGTAGATCTCCTCAAAAGATTGCCTCATGGCATGGCAGCTGGATTCCCCTGAGGCAACAGATGCAAGACAAAGTGAGAGAAAGTATCCAAGGTATAAATTTCAGTCTTTTTATAACCAAATTTCAGGAGTGACATTTCATCACTTCTGCATTCTAATTGTTATCAGTGAGTTACATCCAGACCACACTCAAGAGGGTGGAAAGATTGTTTTTGGTGGTGGATAACACAGTGGAATAATAATAGGTGTCAGGGATAATCGGAGACCTCCTTAGTATTGGTCTAGCATGCATTCCTTTTGCTCAAGTATGTATTTAATATATGTGCCTATTTTGAATACCATAGTTTCTGACTACTTCGTTTGAATATTCCTTTGCTCTGATATATGCAAAAAATATAATAGTGATTCTTATTTATGTAAATTCTCAATACTATAAATTGAAAGCACTTACAATTTAGACTGAATGTGGAGGATGCATTTCTGGTGAAATAAGGACATTTTAAAATTGATTCCTCTATATAAGCAATGAATATTCTGGCAAAATATATCAAAATCAGCTTTTTCAGATCTCTGAAAATTAACCACAGTCTTGCAATAGTCTGTGGAACATTTATTTAAAAGAAATCGTGTGTCATGGTAAGGGCAGTATGCTTTATAGAATTTTAACTTTTCCTAGCCCCATCCTCATTTCTCTGTCTACAGTCTTGAAAACCAATAGTCTCAGAATTATGGAAGCTGTGAAAATGAAAAGTCTACTATCCATTTGAAGTGGAAGAATCTCCACAGAAAACTGCCATAATCTGACCTGTTAGTTGCTTGATAAACTCCATTTTTTGGGCTTACCTTTATTTGACCTTATTCATAACTTGTTCTGTGCAAATAGCCTTATTCCTAGAGTGTCTACTGCAACCATTCAATAAAAGTTGTACAAAATAGCAGCTCTCTAAAATGGCTATACCAGTTGGGAAGAGCAAAAGGCTGAAAAAGCAAACTCAAAAGGAAAAACTGGAAAATGAAATGTCCATAGGGGGCCATAAAAAACTCCAGTGAATTCCTGAGAATCTAGAAGACCATAAGCATTTGTAGAAATGTGTGCATTATAAAGGATGTGTGCATCCCAAAGGATGATTTTGTATCTGAGAAAGACCTGAGAAGGTCTCTCACCCCTGGCTGACCTTGAGTTTCTAAGCAAATAGGAAATGGAGACCAAGACTGAGTTATTTGTCAACCGGATAAGTGCTGAAAGTATTTTCCAAAATGCAAATAGAACCCCTCAGCAAAAACTAAAAGATATTTTGTTTTCAGACCTTCAAGGAGTCTCCGTTCAATCATTAGTTGACCACTAAGTTACCTAAGAAGTGGCTTCAGTGGTCACACATGACGAAGAATGCAAATTTTTCAGAATTAGTTCAGAAAAATTACCAAACAGACAGCAATTACAAGGAGTGAAAAAAGCAATAGACTCTGTTGGGGAAGAGGAAGGAGATGAAGAACTTGACTTTTGGATTTTTCACATATTATTTAAAATATCTAGTTTTTGACAATGCATTATGAGACATGTAAACAAACAGGGAAGCATAACTCATACACAAGAAAAAAAGCAGTGATTAAAAATGAGTCCTGAGGATTCCCAGATGTTTTACTTATCGGATAAAGACTTTAAATCACCTGTGATAAGTTTACAGGTTGACTTGACTGGATTAGGGTATATCTAGATGGCTGGTAAAGCATTCTTTCTGGGTTTGCCTGTGAAGCTATTTCAGGGTAGAGTGGTGTGAGTGAGTCAGTGAACTGAGTGGGGAAGATCTATTCTCAAGGTGGACAGGCACCATCCAATCAGGCAGGGGTTGGAATAAGACAAAAAGGCAGACGGAAGGAAAATTCTCACACTCTTTTCTGGAGTCAAATTTTTTTCTCCTACCCTTGATCATCAGAACTCCAGGTTCTCTGGCCTTTGGACTTCTCGACTTGCACCAGCAGCCCCTGGGTTCTCAGGCCTTGTGCCTTGGACTGAGACTTACACCATTGGCTTTCCTGGTTCTGAGGATTTTGGACTTGGACTGAGCCATGCTACCAGTATGTCTGGGTCTTCTGCTGGCAGATGGCCTATTGTGGGACTTCCCAGTCTTCATAAATGCATGAACCAGTTTCTTGAAGCGATCCTCTCTCTCTCTCTCTCTCTCTCTCTCTCTCTCTATATATATATATATATATATATATATATATATATACACACACACACACACATGCCTTTATATGAGAAATCATATTTCTAGTATATTGAAATTTTTAACATTTATAAGAGATATTGGTTTGTTGTTTTCTTTTTCTGTGATATCTTTGGGTTTGGTATCAGGGTAACACTAGACTATTAGAGTGAGTTTCAAAGAATTGTTTTTGAAAGGATTGATCTTAAGACTTCATTGTTTTATTTACTTATTTAACTTAAATATTTATTTCAATGGAAAACATGGATTGAACTGGAGATCACTATGTTAGGTGAAATAAGCCAGGTACAGAAAGACAAGCATTGCATGTTCTCACTTATTTGTGGGATTGAAAAATTGAAACAATTAAGTCTTTAAATGTTTGGGAGAATTCATCAGGGAAGCCATTTGTGCTTGGTCTTTTCTTTATGGGAAGATTTTTGGTTATTTAATCTCTCCATTTTATAAGACCATTCTTATTTTATGTCTTCTCAATTCATTTTTAGTAGTTTTTAAAAGATATGGTTTCTTTTAGTTCTTTGAAGATTTTAAAAATAGGTAATAGGTAAAATAGGCAATGTATTAGTCAGGGTTTTCCATATATACATATATATATACATATATATATACACACATACATATGTACATATATATATGACAGTCTACTGTTACCCTGATACCAAAGCCAAAGATATCACAGAAAAAGAAAACAACAAACCAATATCTCTTATAAATGTAAAAAATCTCAATACAATACACTAGAAATATGATTTCAGTAACATATAAGACGGGTTATATATCTGCAATGACCAAGTGGTCTATATCCCAGGATGCAAGTTTGGTACAACATATGAAAGTCAATTAATGTAATATACCATATTAATAGAATAAAAGAACTAAACATGGATATCTTTATAGCACACATAAAATACATTTGAAACAATCTAAGACCTTTCATGATAGAAATACTTAACAAACTAGGACTCGAACATCACTGCAACAGTCTAATGAAGGCCATTCATAAAGAATCCACAGTTAACAACATAGCAGTGAAATTTTGTATGATTTATCACCATGATCATAAAGAAGACAAAGATATCCACCCTCGCCACTTGTATTCAGCATTTCACTGGAATTGAGCATAAATCTTTGTGACCTTGGAATAGGCAATGTTTTTGTAGCTATGTACCAAAAATACAAACAACTAGAGGAAAAAAAATTGATAAATTGAACTTCCTCAAGATTTAAAAATGTTGTGTATCTTAACACACTATTAAGAAAGTGAAAAGGCAAATCCACAGAAGGTAAGGAAGTGGTTGCAAATTACATATCTGCTAAGTGGTTAGTGTCCAAAATATATAAAGAACTCTTACAAGTCAGCAGCTGAAAAAGAAAAATCCCAATTAAAAGTGGGTAAAAGAGTTGAATAGATATTTCTCCAAAGAAGATACACAAATGGTCAATAAACATATGAAAATATGTTCAACATCATTAGTCATTATGAAAATGTAAATTAAAGCCACAATGAGATAGTACTTCAGATCCACTAGGATGGTTAATACTTTTTTTTAAAAGAGAGAGACAGTAACAAGTGTTAGTGAGGATGCGGATAAACTGGGACAATTATACACTGCTGATGGGAATGTAAAATGATATAGCAACTTTGGAAAACAATTTGGTATCCTCAAAAAGTTAACCATAAAGTCACCATGTGACCCAGCAATTACACTTATAGGTATATACCCAAGATAACTGAAAGCTTATGTCTACAGAAAAAATTTGTACGTGAATATTCAAATCATTATTCATAATAGCCAAAAAGTGAGAACCATCAAAATGTTCATCAGTTGTTTAATAGATAAACATATATTGTATATTCATACATTATGAATACATATATTTGAGTATATGTATGTGTATTTATACATACCTTTATGGCTGAAAATTATTCAGCCAAAAATATGAGTGAAGTACTGATATATACTACATGGAAGAACTGAAAATATTTTTTGTAATTGAAAGAAACCAGATATGAAGCAAGATATACAGAAAATCATATACTGTACAATTGATATTTAATGACCAGAATAGGTAAGTCCATTGAGATGAAAAGTAGATTACTGGTTACCAGGGGATAGAGGAGGAGAAAATAGGGGTTTCTTTTGGAGTGAGGAAAATATTTGTAATTATATAGTGGCGATGTTTGCATAACTCTGTGAATATGCTAAAACTCACTTAATTGTACAACCTAAAAGTGTGAATTTTATGGTTTGTTAATTATATCTCAATAAAGTTGTCATTAAAGGTGGACAAAAATTATTATGAATTCAATTGTAAATCTTGTACATACTCTGAAAGAACATTTATTTTATTTATTTTGTTGTTGAAACGGAGTTTCTCTCTGTCACCCGGGCTGGAGTGCAGTGGTGCTATCTCGGCTCCCTGCAACCTCTGCCTCCCACGTTCAAGTGATTCTCCTGCTTCAGCCTCCTGAGTAGCTGAGATTACAGGTGTGCACCACCATGCCTGGCTAATTTTTAAACATATTTTTAGTAGAGATGGGATTTCACCATGTTGGTCAGGCTGGTCTCAAACTCCTGACCTCAAATGATTTGCCTGTCTCAAGCTCTCAAAATGCTGGGATTACAGGCATGGGTCACCACACCTGGCCAGAACATTTATATTTGAGTAAAACTGTGTATGGGTGGTATAGTTGCTGGTCCCTGTATAATTTCAGTAACTTATTTATACATAATCATAAAGAGCTTTATTAGAGATTCAGAGGCATAGTCTGGTTTACATTTAACTTTTAAAGGGTGAACGATTTGGTCTTCATTTCTCCTCTGAAAAACTGGTAGGAATCAGATTTCCATGTCCTTCCTTCTGTTGGGAAAATGTATATTTCCCTTTTTTTAAAAAAAAATAAAAAATATATACTGGTGTCTGAATAAGATGCAGGCATGAAAGTAGCAAAGTTCACATTTCTTGAAATTTTTATTTAGTTTCTGAGAACAATCATTGCTGATTCTTCTTTGGAATTTTTCTCTCATTAGAAATAAAACAAGCAAATATAAATCAACGGGCTCTGCAGTGTTGGCCATTACCATCAGTTGCGTGTTTTGCAAGCACAACTGAGCCCTTAAGCTTGCATACCACAGTGTTATATTTTTTATTCATTTGTTCAGCGTTAACTAGTTTTGTCCAACACACCTTGTTTTTATCAAGTCTTAATATTAAATGTAGCTGTAGTTGGCAAACATGCTCTTTTTCATGTCACGCAGGTACAATATAAGAGAATATAAAAGGAAACCATGTTCTCTTTCAGAGAAAGTGTGATCCAACCTGCCAAAATTTCATTTAATTGATATAAACCCAAGACTTGGTCAGGTGTGTTTACTACAAACCTTCCCTGGTATTTACGAAAATTTCCAGCTCAATAGAATTTGACACTTTAATAAAAGGAAGTGTGGCATTATGCTGCAGTTAGCATCCCTGACTAGAAACAGCCCACCATGCTGAGAAGATTATAAAGCTTTCCCTCGTGCCCTTTAACTTGAGTCCAGTAATCAAAAGATTGATTTAGTTCTCAAACTTAATTTGCAGCTCTAATTTTATTATTTTTCCAAACCAGCTAGATCTTTTTCATCTATTGGATCAACTGCAGCTGTGTGCCTGCTTGCCCTATGGGATATATCCTCATGCCTTAGTTATTCCTGACCATAACAAGAGAAAGGAAAAAAAGGAGTCCAGAGACATTGCTCTTCTTTGAAACAAATCATGTTTCTGACTCCAGGAACTGGAATAATCTTTCAGATAGAAGGATGTAGAATTTAAGGATTAGGGAAATTTCAGTAAGTAAGAAATATCTCTTCATGAGTTTGGGGAAAAATGATCTAAGGCTATTCATCCAATGCACACCAGAGTACAAAGACAAAACAAAAAAGAGTATCGAAACTCATAACAAGGATCATTGACCTGGAGTAAACATCACTTAAAAACAAGGATCTTAACCTTTTTTCTAAGCAAATGTGGAGGTACTTTCATTTTCTGTATACATTATGGTACATCAGAAAACCTTCTTATTTGACTGCTGATGTGCGCTGCTAAACTAATAGCCATTTATTGTAAAGCCAAGCTATCCAATTTTTCTCAGATGGTATAAAATAGCTATTTAAAAATAAACTAGATGTTCGGAAAGAAGTTTAACTGTGCTTGCAGGACCCAGTTGTCCACTAAATACCTCTTTATTCCTCTTGAGCTATGGGATCAAGGAGTGCAGATGCAGGCTGCACCGGCCCTGCAAAATAAAAGGCACATCATATATAGGAAGCAAGGAGGGACTTGAGAAGAGGGAGAAAATTCTGTAAGCAGCTGAATTTCTGTTTTATGGGGCTCCTGGGACTGGAAAGCTTCCAGCTGACCTTCTTTCCCCACAATTTTTTTCTCATTTCACCTGCCTCACTGCTCATTCACCTCTGTTTATTTCTCCTGTTATATTTGGTGTTTCTACATTCCAGTGTGTTTTAAGATACCCTGTGTTTCTTGGTGTGTCTGGTTTGTATACTTCTTCTCTAGATCGATTAAAGATTGATGAAATATTCAGTGTAGAAAGGTACTTAGTTTTGGCCAGGTGTGGTGGCTCATGCCTGTAATCCCAGCACTTTGGGAGGCTGAGGTGGCCGGATCAGGAGGCCAGGAGATCGAGATTGAGATTGAGACCATCCTCGATAGTCTCTACTGAAAAAAAGAAAAAACACCCGGCATGGCAACAGGCACCCGTAGTCCAACATACTCAGGAAGCTGAGGCAGGGGAATCGCTCGAACCCCAGAGACGGAGGTTGTAGTAAGCCAAGGTCACACCACTGCACTCCAGCCTGACAACAGAGGAAGCCTCTGTCTCAAAAAGAAAGAAAAGTAATTAGTCTCACTCTTTTTTTTTTTTGAGACGGAGTTTCGCTCTTGTTACCCAGACTGGAGTGCAGTGGCGTGATCTCGGCTCACCGCCACCTCCGCCTCCTGGGTTCAAGCAATTCTCCTGCCTTAGCCTCCCGAGTAGTTGGGACTACAGGCATGTGCCACCATGCCCAGCTAATTTTTGTATTTTTAGTAGAGACGGGGTTTCACCATGTTGACCAGGATGGTCTCGATCTCTTGACCTCATGATCCACCCACTTCGGCCTCCCAAAATGCTGGGATTATAGGCGTGAGCCACCACGCCCGGCCCTTAGTCTCACTCTTAAAAAATATTCTGAGCGTTCAGAAAACACAACAAAATAAAACAGATCTATCCAATCTTTCTCTGTGTCTCTCTCTGTCTCTGTCTCTGTCTCTCTTTCTCTCTCTCTCTCTCTCTCTCTCTCTCACACACACATAAATTTAAAAACAACAACAAAAACAGAAAACACCCTTTACCTGTTCAGCATGAAACAACTTTCAAAAAATGGTATTGAGTTGTGCCTTCAGAATCTAGGCCCTTACTTTGTGTCACAGGGCATCATTTACACAGCCAAATGTCAGCGGTAAATGTGAGCACAGTACTGAGTATTGCTCTGTGCTCTCACCCACATTCTGCTCTCAAGTCCCAGCAAAGCATGCATTGCAAACAGCGTGATTTGTGAAATGCCCCTCAAAATACTATTTGGGTTGGGAGATACTGACAAAATTTCTGTGTGTTTCTGCTGATGGCCCTTTCTGTTTTCCAAGCCTATGTTCTTCCTAATAGGCCTCCTGCACTTAGAGAAGGGGAATGTGAATTCTCAGAAAACTCTTCCTGGCATTCTCACTCTATTGAGCACAGCCAAGCATCTGGTACGCGCTTTCAATAGCGAGTAGCTTGGAGAGCTGCCCAAGCCTATTCCCAGGTGGGATTGACAGAGATCCCAATTTCTGCAGATAGTGGCCATAGACTAGATTGTAAACCAATGCAACATACTGTAAGTGCCTCACAACTCCAGGCTCAAACCAAGGCATCAAAATGGGAATGAAGGGCTATCACATTTCATGATTACAAAACAAATACGCTTAGCTAGGCACTAGATACATAGTGTTATGTGAAAGGAAATGAGGAATTTTTCCAACAGCAGAGAAAGCAGCTGTGCTGCACCTAGCAGGATTTTCCAGGGAGCTGCAGATCACTCTTCCACTTAACTCTCCTCCTCCTCCCTGGCATCCTTCATTGTTGCTGCCCTTGCAGCTCTGCCTGACCTGGGAGTCTCATTCATAGACTTAGTCCTTTGAGTAAAGTGTGAAGTGGAGAAGAGGGGGACGAAAACCATTGCCATATTCTCAAAATCTCTTGCCAAAATATTCATTTTTAGTAAGTATTTTTATTAGCATAGTTGGTTACTATGGTTGAAGGCAAAGAGAATCAGAGAAAAAAAACACTTTGTTCTCAGAGGTTGTACCAGGAAAAGTGAGAAGCATGGTATAGGCAAGTCTGGGTAGTAAACATATCATGGCATAACACAAGGTGAAAAAGTCTTGGTTCAAGTTGTTTCAACACCTGAAGCCAACACATGGGGAAAGAGATGAAGGAGTGTGACCGAACTTCCTAATGATCTATGCAATTGTGTCAGACAGCAAAATGAGCAAGGCGCCGAAATGTTGTGGTAAATATCTTCTGTGTTACCTGATGACATTCAAAGTTGGAAGCAAAGACAAGAGTATATAAAACTTCATTTCAAAGGGGAAAGTAGAGGTAACTTCAAAGATTGTGAGAAAAAAAAATTAGATTTGTGGGCATATGATTAGTCATTCATTATATACATTTATTAAGTGATGGCAGGAGACAGAAAGGTGGAAGTGGCAAAGATGTGGCCACGAAGGAGCTAGCTAATACAAGCTGAGGTGTGTGTGTGTTTGTGTGTATGTGTATGCACGTGCACGTGCATGCCACTTTTGTGTCCCTGACCATTTTCTACTTTGCATTAACAGAATGGCCTCAGCATTAGCAGATTGAGGTTTGAGTACTTGATCAGCTGTGGAGGCTGCAAAAGCTAATCCCTTCTCTCTAACTATGGTTTGATAAATGTCTGACTGTAGATGACGGTGTTGTGAGGGGATGGATCATTTGAATGTTAATTACATTATGGAGGAATAAACAATGTTTAAAGTGCAGAGGTATTACAGGAGAAACTACATTTGAAATTTTTTCGTATTAGAAACAATATCAATGATTGAGTTTCAAATAAGCTATTTTGTTCTTTATTTGAATTATTGTAAAGACACTGTTATATGGCAAAAAATGTTATTGTAGGTTTATAAATAGTTGAGCATTAATTTCCAGCTATGTGGCTCCTTCTAACATGCTTTTGTTACTGTTCACACCTTCAGAAGATTTGATTTGCTACTTACTCTTAATTATCTGATGATTGTCGACCTGTGAGGTCAGATGAATACAGCTCCAGAATCCTGATAGGAGTGTTGCTTTCCACATCAGCAGAGGGTAGAAGTGCTGCAGAAGTGACGTGCTCACAGCGTGCAGAAGCAGAGAGACTAGTTGGTTTGCCAATGGACGTCACCTAGGTAAAGAAAGACTGATTTGCAATGCACATCGTAAGTGTGATAGAAGAGCTAGTATGAGTTGAATCCCTAAAAATTAAAATAGCCATGACTTATTGATATTGAGGTTGGCATGAATGTAATATTAACCTCTGATTTTTATTTTACTTTTAATTATTTTTGTTTTTAATTTTTGTATTTAGTAGGTGTATATGTTTGATATGTTTATGTGGTATGTGAGGTGTTTTAATGCAGGCATGCAATGGGTAATAATCACATCACGTAAAATGGGATATCTGTCTCCTCAAAGATTTATCCTTTGTGTTACAAATTATCCAATTATACCCTTTTGGTTATTTTAAAATGTGCAATTAAATACTGACTTATTTTTAGACCAGATTTTGTAGGACATCCAGGAACTTGGAATAATTGCCCTTAGGCCTTGCTTACATTAGGCAGGAAATTTCAAATGTGTAGTATTGTTTAAGTCTCTTAGATTTGGACAGAAGAGAAAATAAAGATAATGAACAAATTTAGAGAAATTTAATATTTGCAAATACAAAAAGAAAGGGAAATAAGAGTAACCACAGAGCATAATTTTCTTCTATGCAATTGTGATAACAAGTTTAAAAAGTGCTAAACTCCATCAACAGTAAAGTTACATTGAAAATTATATGTTAATGTACTACTAGAGGCAGACATTGGCACTATATACAGGGAAAGATGTATGGCAATATAATGCAGAATGCTGTAGATGTAAATAGTCAGCAAGTTGAGTATTCTCTTTCTGTTAGGTATGTTAAAGACCAATTTTTTGATAGATAAATTTGTCGTCTATGGCATCAACTTAAGAAAATTATGACTTTCCCTCAAGCAATCCTCAAGCCTGTCACCTGCCATTAGAGATTTGGTTTCTGTATGATATTTTTCAGACATTTATTCTGAGAAGGCAGGTTATAGGCTTTCCTATACTTGAAAAATAGCACGTGGTTTTAGATAGTAATATCTCAGTGAATATTTTACAATTAAATCTATACTCTCAGTTTCTATTATGTCACAGGGTAAAATGTGTGAATTTGTGTCTGTGTTTGTGTGTGTCTGTCATAAATCGTTGGTCAACAGTTCCTGGCAAATAATAAATATTGGTTCATTCATTCATTCAAAATGTGTAGCAGATGAGAGATACTGTTCTAGGCACTATGATACAGCAGCAAATCTTAAATTTTAGTAAGAAATGGACAATAAACATGAAAAGTGATTAATGTGTTTGAAGGTAATAATGTAGATAAAACATAGAACAGAATAAGAGGGCTTAGAATTGCTTGTGGTAGTTTTTAATCTTAAAAAGTATGATTAAGTCATGGGCTATGGAAAAAGTAATATTTGAATAAAGGCTTAACTGATATGAGGGATAGAGCTATGTGGAGAGGTAGAAAAAACATGTTCTGGGTATGAGAAAGAGCAAAAGCTCTGAGGCAGAAATGTGGTTCAGAGCTTTGAGTAGCTGAAAGGAGATAAGTGAGGCTGTAGTAGAGTGATGAACAAATCTAGGTAGTAAGAAACCTGGTTAAAGAGGTAATAGAAGGACAGATCAATACGATATTATTGGCCTTGTTGTTGGTCATACTGTGGGACAAATGGAGAGCCATTGGGGATGCTTGAATAAATGAATGATATGATCTGACCTACATTTTAATAGGATAATTCCAACTGCTCTATTGAAAATGTACTCCAGAAGGACAAAAGTGAAGGCAAGGAGATCAGTGGGAGGCAATTGAAATAATCCATGTGACAGGTGCTATGGCTTAGACCAAGATAGTGGCAGTAGAGGTAGTAAGAAAAAGTTTCTGAATACAGAACTTGAGTAAATTAACGACATCATGGTGTGGAACTTAACAGAAAATCACTAAATAACCCATGAATTAGCCATAAACTAATATCAAATAAGCACTAAATATCTAAGTCAAAGTCTACAGTATTCTCAAATTATAAATTATAACATCATAATTTTTTTCATGGAAATTTTCTTCCCAAACATTTTTGATATTGCTGGAGTTACTGCATATGCAGAAAAAATGTGCAAAACAACTTAGCTTGGCTAAGCTGTGGATGCTAAGGGGCCAGATGATTTCACTCACTGTTTGAGACTCTATACAGAAGAAGCTCCTCAGGGCTGGTGCTTTTAAATTCTTGACTCAGTAAAATAGCAAATTGCTCAGGGTTGCTTATAAACAGCTAAACACTGGAAGTTAAATCCTTAAGTGAAGACTATCTATATGACCCGAGATTTTGAAAGAATTTTGTCCTGACATTTAGGGTTTTTTTGATCCTTTGTAAAAACCTATCCAGTTTGGAACTTCATGGATGAAGAGATTTGTGGAACAAGGAAAGGATTCAGAAGATAGTTACCAAGATGATTTAATCATTAGAAAATCAGGACAATAAAGAATGGTTAATGGAACTGAGACTGTTCACCTTGGAAAATAGCCAAGAGGGGATTTAATAATGGTCTTAAGTGTATAAAGAGGTAGATTACACAGATAATGCTCAACAGCTGGTCTCAATCTTAGGACAGAACAAGGGGAGTGGAGTATAAATTGCATCATGAGAGACTTAGGAAAAATACTAGAAATAATTTTCTGACAAAAAATACTGTTAAAAATTAAGGTAGGTTGCCAGTCCAGAGTACATCTGACTGTGTTTTTGGAATTCTCGGCATTTGATTCATTAATGTCACTTCAATATATATTTCCTGAGAACAAAGTACTATGCATTAAGATATTTTCTATGGAATGCCACTGTTGCAATTTGTCTGTTGGCTTAGAAGGAAAATTGTACAATTTAGCTTATACAACTTGTGGGTTATAAATTCAAAAATTAGCAGAATCCTAAGGTTAGAGTGATGCAAGGCCAGTAACCTTTGATATGCAGGTATTGGTGTAATCCGGTAGAGGGGGGAGAAAGATGTAGAATGAAGAATAAGCATCTGAAGAAGGGGTAAAGGTTGGCTTTGAGAGGTACCTGGATACAACTGAACCATATTATTTATTTTACTCAAGAATGAAGGCAGTGTGACAAGTATCCTTGTCCCTTTGCTTCACGGAAGTAGGGTGGGACAGTGGCAGAGAAGCTTGTACTGCACCAGCCAGCCCCATGAGTGGAAGGGGATGCAAGCAATCAAAAGAGACAGGAATCCAAGACTCCTTTGTCCCTACTCAAATTTAATTTCTAAACATAATCTTCATGATCTTTATTTCTCCCATTATAAGTTTTTGTTTGGGGGGAGGGATAGGGTTTGGACCAATTTTTTTCTCACTTTTTTTTTTTTTTTTAAGCTGCAGTTGGATTGAGAAAAAGGGTTTAATTGAAAAAGAGAATTTCTGTGGTTTCCATTTCAGGTCAAAGTCTGAAGCCAACATGTGGTATTGATACCAATTCAATTCATTTTATATAACCTTAACTCATTTGTTTAATCTTTATTTTGATGTAGTGAAAGAAATACATGTTCTTCTGAGTTTATATCCAGTCTCCTTAACAGGTGGGAGACCTTAAATAAGTTTCGTAATCACTCTGAGCTTTACATATTTTTTTGTCTGTAAAGTGGAGACAGTAATTACCTCAAAGAGTGTCTGAGAATTAAAATGCTTAGCAAAGTACTTACACCCAGTAAGTACTCATCATATGCTAATTCCCAATACCTATTACACATAACAAACCCTCAATTATGAAATGACATAATTTTATGTTATTTGATGAGCACCTTTAACCTTTTTTACTTTAATCCAAACCTCTCCACTTAGTTATCTTAACTCTTATTCACATGGTAAGACATCTGGGTGGCTCGCCTTCAGATATTCTCAAATGTATTAATATTTTCCTTAAGAAATGGACTGATGAGGATGGAAGACACATTCCTAAATACAATCCCATCTGTACAGAGTATTATGACCTTATTATGCCTTCTTTGATGTGGAAAATATATTTATATTAATATATCCTGAAACTGTATTGCTTTCTTGGCAGGCACACTCTACTTTTGACACAACTAGTGAGAGATTTTTAGAACCTAGGTTTTCCTTGGAGATGCTCTAAATCTAGCTCTGTTGGAAGGTAATGCACTGGAGCAAATGATCACATGTTGCTTTTTGAGACCAATAAATCTGTGTTTCTCAAAGGCTGGGCAATTCCAAATGAATAAATTTTATGTCCAAAGTATCTAATTGAGTTTATAACATATAATGTAGCATAACATAAAATGTTCCTGTGAGTTGACCTACCTGTCATACTACTATAACAACTCTCTTTATTTTGAAACTTTATGGAAAAGCTACTTCTGTTTTCAGCTTTCGTTTCCTTACCTATTATCTTCTCATCCCAAAGCAAACTGGCTTTCCTCTGAAACTGCTTTCCCAAAGGCCATCAAAGACCTAGTTGTCCAACCCATTAGTTTCTTCTCAATTATTTTTTCTCTAATCACTCTGTGACATTTGGCATTTTTGACCATTAATATTAGTGCTAATTTAATCTGAAAAAAAAAAGGCACATGAATATTAAATCCAAAACATGAATGTAGAGAATTGTTTTCATGGGTAAAAGAACAGAGAAGTCAAAGAGTAAAGAGTAAGGTAACCCACAGATGGCAACATCAGAAATCACAACAGCCCAAGACCAGAGGACAAAAGGAAGAGGCAGGGCTACTAAAGTCCAGGAGATAAAATTACCTGGCTAAAACCAGAATTACAGGGAGAACTGAAGCCACAGAGGAGATGCAATTGTTACTTAAGATCTCATTTGAAACAGAGTAATAAATACTCTGCTTTCTCCTCACTTTCTCCTCTCCAGTGTTCTGTCAGTGCTTCTTATTGGCTGAACCCAGATGGATGTCAGCTATCAATGGAGTCTGGGAAACAGATTACAGAAGTTACCCCCTCACCATTTCCCATAAAGAACAGAGCAGGAGAAAGGTGAGGAATTCATATGAAGTAAGACTGGCCCGGAAATGGCACAGTGCATTTGTCATTCAGCACTCATTCTCATACTTCTAACTACATACAACATCTTTATACTTCTACCTATTACAAGGCAAATATCTGTTATATAAACAATAATTGCATCCTCCACCCAAACAAGAAAGACAAAGGACTCATCAGTCATTGTATTCATCCCAATTCCAGAATCTTTAGATAATACAAAGTTTATTCCATCAGATTCAAATATGACTCCTCATAGTTACATGACATATGGACTAATTTATAAAGCTGTGTACCTCTCACTCTTATACAAAATATAGCATAGGTAACCTAATTTGTTTAACTATTCACAAAGGCTGTAGTTGATATTTAACATTTTATTGAAGAGAAAGAACTCTGCCCTGTTACCCAAACCAGAAAACTGCAAGGAATTCCAGAATCCTTTTCTTTCTTTCCCCTCATTCAGTCTATCATAATTCCTGCCAAACTCACCATTTTACCATCTCTCAAATCTTCCGCTACCACTTTGTTAATTCAGGCTTTCATTGTATCCCATTTGGATACATGAAGTGGTTTGCTAATTTGTCTCCCTGCCTTCATTGTTTCCCCTGGGTAATTAAAACTCCACACTTTGATTTAAGCTAGCTGAAACACAGGTCTGATCATGTCATTTCCATTGTTCCTGCATCAATATGAAATTCAGGCTCCTTAACATGACTGTCAAGGTCCTTCACCATCTGTTAACAATCTACATATCCAGGTTCATCTTTTTCATTCCTAGACACATTTCTTCACTCCATGGAAATTAGATTATATAGAGTTCTTCAATGTGTTACAATTTTTTAAATCTTTAATAATTCTATTTTCTTTACCTGCAATATATGCCTAACCCCCTTACCTATAAGAATTAAACTCACTCTTTAAAATTTTGTTCAAGTATCACATCTTTGGTGAAGACTCCTTTGATTGTCTACATTCCTATCCACTATCAGATGTAATTACACCTTCCTTTATATGCCTTATACACTTAGTATCTATTTTAATATTTCACAGATTGCATGCTGTAACTCTCTGTTTTCTTATTCGTCCCTTCAAGTAGAGTAACTTTGCTTCAGTGACTGTTAGAACATTTGGGATAAGGTTGGTGTCTTCATTTGTTTTGTGTTGCTACAACAAAATACACAAGGCTGGATCATTTATGAAGAATAAAAGTTTATTTTGTTCATGCTTCTGGTGGCTAGAAAGTTCAAAGGCATGGCCCTGGCTTCTGGTGAGCGCTTTTGTGCTGCATCATAATAGGATGGAAAAGGTCAAAGAAGAAGCAGGCACATGTGAAGAGGCAAATTTTAAGAGGCATCCTGGCTTCATAACAACCCATTCTCATGGGAACTAATTCAGTTTTGCTAGAGTGAGAGTTCACTACTGCAAGAATGGCACCAAGCCATTCATTTGGGATCTGCTCCCATGACCCAAACACCCCTCACTAGGTCCACCTCCCAACATTACCATATTGGAGAATAAATTTCAACATGAGGTTTTGTGAGTATAAACCACATCCAAACTACTACAATCTACTTCTACTTCCCCCAAACTCAAGTCCTTCTCACATACAAAATACAATTCTTCCATCACAATAGTCCTAAAAGTGTTAACTTGTTCCAGCTCCAACTCAAAAGTCCCAAGTTCAAAACCTTATTGAGAATCAAGGTCAACTTATTCCAGCTATGAGGTCTGTAAAATCAAAAACAACTTACTTACTTCCAAGATACAATGGTGGGGCAGATATTTGATAAACATTTCTTTCTATTCCACAGACCTAAACTGATCACAAGAAAGAAATCATAGTCCTCATGCAAGTCCTAAACCCAGTAGGGCAGACACTAAATCTTAAAGTTCTAGAATAATCTCCTTTGACTCTGTGTTCTACTTCCTTAGCACACTGATGTGAGGGGTGAACTGCGAAGACCTGAGGTGGCCCCACACCCATGGCTTTCCTTCATGCATCCAACATGGCTACTCTCATTGATTGAAGTCAAATCCTTGCAACTTTTACAGGCTGATGTTACATGCTGCCAGTGGCTCTACATTCTGTGGTCCCTGTGGTGGCCTCATCTCTGTAGCTCGAATAGACATTATCCAGCGGATATTCTGTGGCAGCTCTGACTTCACATTCCTGCTTAGCATTACCCTAGTAGAGATTCCCTACAGTGGCTCTGCTCCTCTGACAAATCTCTACCTGGACCTGCAAGCTTCTTTATACACTGTTTGAAATCTCAGTAAAGGAAGCCATACCTCGAT
The DNA here is from genome assembly GCA_963573385.1 of Cacajao melanocephalus. NCBI lineage: Eukaryota > Metazoa > Chordata > Mammalia > Primates > Pitheciidae > Cacajao > Cacajao melanocephalus. The sequence goes on along the minus strand of CAUYLG010037081.1, from coordinate 4,325 downwards.
AGCTCTTGCAATGTGTGGGCTTGCAGACGTAATACCACATGGAAGCTGCTTTATTGCCTGTGTCATCCAGAGCAACAGCCAAGCTGTGCCTGGGGCCATTTATGCCATGGGTGCTTTAGCTGGAGAGGTTAGGATGGGGGAGTAGCACCCTAGGTAGGCAGGGCAGCAGCACCCAGGGCCTATTCCCCCAAATCGTTGTGTTCTCCTAGGCCTCTAGGGGTGTGATGGAATGGGCAACCTTGAAGATCTCTGAAATGCCTTCAGGGCCTTTTTTTCCATTTTTCTGATATTTAATCACCTGGCTCCCTTTTCTCTTTTGCTAATCTCTTTAGCAACCAATCTCTGGGACATACCTTTAGATTTCTGTCCTGAAAACACTGATTCTCTACCACACAGTGAATTTTAAAAATTTTTGTGCTCTGCTTTCCTTTTAATTATAAATTCTGCTGTTAGCTCATTTCTTTCCTGCCATAACTGAGCATAAGCTATTCAATGCAATCATGCCACTTCTTGAGGATTTTGCGGCTCAGAAATTTCTTCCAGCAGGTATCCCAGTTCATCCCTCTTGAGTTCAGCTTTTCTCAATATCCTAGGGCATGCATACAATGCAACCATGTTCTTTGCAACTGTATAACAAGGATGATCTCTGCTCCAGTTTCAAAATAAACACTCTACTTTTGTCCACATTTCTACCAGCAGTTTGGTCAAAACCAATTAAGCAATCTCTTCCAAGCTTTTGCTGGTATTTTTGTCTTTTTCTGAGTCCTCACCAGAATTGCTCTTAATGTTCCATTCACTGCTGTGCAATCTCTTTGTAACCTGTTCCTCCAAACTATCCTAATCTCTGTCCATTACTGAGTTCCAAAGGTGAATCCACATTTTCAGTATCTTTATAGCAACACCTAACTCCAAAGCTTTCAATTTTCTGTCAGGCTTCATTTTGTGTTTATATAACAAAATACCTGAGACTGGGTAATTTGTTTCTATTTTATTTTTTATTTTTTTTAATTGAAATTTAGATTCTGGGGTACATGTGCAGATCATGCAAGATTGTTGCATAGGTACATTCATGGCAAGGTGGTCTTTTGCCACCATCCCCCCGTCACCTATACCTGACATTTCTCCCCATGTTATCCCTCCCCCACCCTCCCTCCCACTATCCCTCCCGTAGCCCCCCCCAACAGACCCCGGTGTGTGATGCTTCCCTCTTTGTGTCCAAGTGTGTTCTCATTGTTCAGCACCTGCCTATGAGTGAGAACATGCAGTGTTTGATTTTCTGTTCTTGCGTCAGTTTGCTGAGAATGATGGTTTCCAGGTTCATCCATGTCCCTACAAAGGACACAAACTCATCGTCTTTTTATGGCTGCATAGTATTCCATGCTGTATATGTGCCACATTTTCTTTATACAGTCTATCATTGATGGGCATTTGGGTTGGTTCTAGGTCTTTGCTATTGTAAACAGTGCTGCGATGAACATGCATGTGCATGTGTCTTTATAATAGAACAATTTATAGTCCTTTGGGTATATACCCAGTAATGGGATTGCTGGGTCAAGGTTTATTTAACTGATGGTTTTGCAGGCTGGGTAGTTTAAGGCCTTGGCTTCTAATAAGGGCGTTCTTGCTGCATCATACCATGGTAGAGAAGGTCAAAGGGGAAATAGATATGTGCAAAGAGACAAAACCTGAGGAGCAACTTGGCTTTGTAACAGCCCACTCTCAAAGGAGCTAATCCAGTCTTGCCAGAGTGAGAAGTCACTCACGACCATGAGAATGGCACCAAGCCATTCATAACAGATTTGTCCTCATGACCCAGACGTCTCCAACTAGGTCTCACCACAAACACTGCCACTTTGTGAATAAAATTTCAACATGAGTTTTGGTAGGAACAAATTCAAACCATAGCAAACATATGTTAAATAGAGGTCTATATGGCTGAATACATGAACTAATTAATCATACATTTGATGGATGAGGGAAAAATGTCTTAATGTCGGCTTTACATTGTATTAACAATTCTGAAGATGTATTGTGAGGGGAGTATACCTCCTTAACCCTAGAACTCAATTCTTCTGATTTCCTCTAGATAAAATATGCTAGAATGAACTGTGATAGAGGTTTATAGGTTAGAGTAAAAGGCCTCGAAAAGTTGATATTAGAGAGATAATATGAATTACTGGAAAGAGTATTTGGCCTGTCATTTGATAAAACTGGGTTCATTTTTCTGGCTCTGCTACTTAATTGCTATTAAATCTTAATCAAGTCTTAATTTTCCAGTTTTTGCATCAAGTCTCAGAGATTTTATATAAAGATTAAAAGGGGACTGCAAGGCAGCATATGTGGAAATCTTATATAAATGACTAAATACTACTTTATAAAAATAAGTGAGTGTATTAGTCTGTTCTCATGCTGCTACTAAAGACATACTTGACACTAGGTAATTTATAAAGGAAAGAAGTTTAATTGACTCACAGTTCCACATGGCTGGGGGGGCATCACAATCATGGCAGAAGGCGAATGAGGAGCAAAGTCACATCTTACATGGTTACATGGTGACAGGCAAGAGAGCTTGTGCAGGAGAACTACCATTTATAAAACCATCAGATCTCATGAGACTTATTTATTACCACAGGAACAGTATAGGGGAAACTGCCCCCATGATTCAATTCTCTCCACATGGCCCGACCCTTGATGTGTGGGGATTATTACAATGCAAAGTGACATTTGGGTGGGAAGACATCCATACCATATCAGTGAGGTAGTATGATTAAATCATTAAATGTTTAGTGTTTAGGGTCACACAGTCCTGGTTTTCTGTTTTAAATCTATTTCTTCTAACTTGTGTGAATTTTCCCAAGTCATATAACTTCCTTGAGCTTCAACTTCCTCATAATGTATGTTACTTGAGCATTGAGTGTTACCTACTTTCCAAAGTGGTAGCTGTGATTAAAGCTCAAAGCAAATGCAAATTACATAACAAAAATGCAAGGCAATTAAATAAAATATCAATTATAATGCTAATAATAGCTAACAATTATTATTATAACTCACAATTCATCATCAGAGCATCAAATCACACCAGCGAAGAGGTATACCAACATGGAAACTGTCACAAAGATTAGGAATTTCCATTTGTCTGGGAAAATTGCCCAAGACGTATATTTCCAGTTATCTTCATATAGTTTGGCACTATGATGTTCTGAAATACCATATAAAATGCATAGTCTGCTTCTATTGTAGCGCAGTGAATACTACACCATTTAAGAATGCAATCATGGATAACCACTGACTTAAAGCTATATATTGTGCCAGAGTCAATGCTTTTCCTAATGTAGTAATGAATAGGTGATTTATTCTAGTCAAATCAGTATTTGTAAAAGTTGATTACGACACAATATCATCCTTAATGCTACAGCTAAGGTAAATTCCCCATTTCATTCCAATTCTATAATATCTAAAAATGACTTGAACTGTCATTATTAAATTTCATTATCTGACAAAGAAAGTTAACAAGCTCTTCCTCAATTTTTGTGTGCTTTTTAAAAGTTAAGCTTTACTGATTAGCATCTGAATTTCTAATTGCTTTCCACAGTAAGTATTATATGGTCAACTTGCAGAACTGCCTATTAGAGACATACACTAAGTTACTTTATTTTTTTAATATGATATTATAACAATTTTATTTTTAACAGTGTCTTTAAGCCCAGAAACTCTACATCTTTAATATGAATAGGAGATCATGGTAACATTACAAAGAAAGTGTTCTTTATATTATGTCTCTGAGGACATCTTAGAAGTTATTTTGCTTAATTCTAAAGATTTACTGGTAGAGACCTCAGATATTATAACTCTTAACCAGGAAAAGCATAGGAATATCAGGGCATCAGACAGGGTGAGTAGCAGGCTTAATATTACTGCACCAAGATTTCTTAACTATGAAGTAATCTCATATATAATTTAACCTAATCAATTAGTTCTAATATATATAATCTAATTATATTATCTAATATATTTATGAATCTGTAAATATAGTTATATTTTACTTATTAAAGACATTAAATACTATAGACTTGAAAAACAAATTCAATTTTTTTTCCTGCTACTAAAATTTTGTCTTCTGTTTTGTTAGGTCTATTGTAAAAAGGAGGTAGACAAAGATCATATTTTTTAAAAAGTCTTATATCTAGAAGACCCCATTGTCACAGCCCAAAATCTCCTTGCTATGATAAGCACCTTCAGCAAAGTCTCAGGATACAAAATTAATGTGCAAAAATCACAAGCATTCCTATACATCAATAACAGACAAACTGAGAGCCAAATCATGA
>CAUYLG010037080.1:0-21479 GCA_963573385.1 Cacajao melanocephalus | reverse complement strand
AAATGCAAATCAAAACCACATTGAGATACCATCTCACGCCAGTTAGAATGGCAATCATTAAAAAATCTGGAGACAACAGATGCTGGAGAGGATGTGGAGAAATAGGAACACTTTTACACTGTTGGTGGGAGTGTAAATTAGTTCAAACACTGTGAAAGACAGTGTAGCGATTCCTCAAGGACCTAGAAATAGAAATACCATTTGACCCAGCAATCCCACTACTGGGTATATACCCAAAGGATGACAAATCATTCTACTCTAAAGACACATGCACACATATGTTCATTGTGGCGCTGTTTACAATAGCAAAGACTTGGAACCAACCCAAACGCCCATCAATGACAGACTAAAGAAAATGTGGCACATATACACCATGGAATACTATGCAGCCATAAAAAAGGCTGAGTTCACGTCCTTTGTAGGAACATGGATGAATCTAGAAACCATCACTCTCAGCAAACTGACACAAGAACAGAAAACCAAACACCGCATGTTCTCACTCACAGGTGAGTGCTGAACCAAGAGAACACATGGACACAAGGAGGGGAACATCACACACTGGGGTCTGTTGGGGGTGGGGAACTTGGGGTGGTATAGCTGGGGGTAGGGATGTTGGGGAGGGATAACACTGGGAGAAATGCCTGATGTAGGTGACAGGGGGATGGAGGCAGCAAACCACCATGGCACGTGTGTACCTAGGCAACAATCCTGCAAGATCTGCACATGTATCCCAGAACTTAAGATGTAATTAAAAAAAAAAATACAAAGAAAATAAAGTAAATTTGAACCATCAAAAAAAAAAGAGAGAAAGATTATCTCAAATAAACCACTGCCATGAATTTTTGTTACATGAAGAAAACTAAATGGAGATATTACTTATTTCCCAAGGTCTATGAAAATTTATTTATTTTCCTTAAAAAGAAGTAGAACTGCTAATATATGATCTGCTCCAAGAATGCATTCAAAACTAAAATTCCCATTCACATTTTCAATCTCAATCTAAATTCATATTTTTGCAAATCAGTCCTCTTCCTCTAGGTTCTCTCTTTCCTGTCACCAGTTTTCCTTGATAGGACAGGATTTCTGTTTTGAAGTTCACTATCGAATAAACTAAGTTCAGTGAGTGAGGGTATTTTAAAAAAGAAAGAAGAGGAAGAAAAAAGCCTGGCATAACACAGGTGAGTTTTAAAATTTTTTTCCATAGCAATGGAAATAAAAAATGAAAAGCAGGCTACAGAATGGGAGCAAATATTTACAAACCACATATTCAATAGGGTACTAGTATTCAAAATACATAAGGAACTCAAACAACTCAAAAGCAAAAAAGCAAATAACCTGATTTTAAAATAGGCAAAGGATCTGTATGGACATTTTTCCAAAAAAGACATGCAAATACCCAACAGGTATGTGATAAAGGTGCCCAGCATCAATAATCATCAGTAAGATGCAAATCAAAACAGTAATGAGGTATCTATCTCATTAGGATGGCTATTATAAAAAAAGTCAAGTGATAACAAATGTTGGAAAGAGGGTGAAGAAAAGAAAACTCCTATATACTGCTCGTGGAATTGTAAATTAGTACAGTCATTATGGAAAACAGTATTGAGGTTTCTCAAACACTAAAAATAGAACTACTATATGATGAAGCAATCTCACTTCTGAGTATATATCTAATCAAAATTTCAAAGAAGTATGTGCACTCCCACGGTAACTGCAGCATTATTCACAATAGCTAATGGGAGCAACCTAGTTGTCTATTATTGAATAAATGAATAAAGAAAATGTGGTGGGTATATATGTGTGTGTGTGTGTGTGTGTGTGTGTGTGTGTGTGTGTATGATATTATTTAGCCATATATATAATGGAATATTATTCAGCCTTAAAAAAGAATGAAATCCTGCCATTTGTGGCCACATGGATGAACCTAGAAGACACTATGCTAAGTGAAATATGCCAGACACAAAAAGACAAATACTGTATTTGTCTTTCTCACTTACATGTGTAATCGAAAAAAGTTAAACTCATGGAAGCAGCGAGTAGAATGGTGGTTGCTAGATTCTTCAGGGGGAAGGCAGAATGGGGAGATGTTGGCCAAAGGGTACAAAGTTTTTGTTAGGATGAATAAATTCTAGCAATCTGATGAACAGCATGTTGACTATACTTAATAATACCATATTTTATACTTGAAATTCACTAAGTTAGTAAATCTTGAATGTTCTCACCACACCACCAAAAAAAAAAAAAAAAAAAAAGGGTAACTATGTGATGCAATGAATTTGTTAATTTGCTTGATTGTGGTAATCATTTTACAATGTACATATATATCAAAACAACATGCTGTACATGTTAAAGATATTCGATTTATATTTGTCAATCATACCTTACTAAAGGCAGGGGAACATAATACACTTTTAAACACATTTGTATAAAAGGAAAATAATTGTCCATAAGCTATTCAACTGAAAATAGGGAAACTCATCTATTAAGAAGCTGCTGGAATAATCTAAGCATGGAGTAAGACCAGTCTAGACTCAACTCTGGATCAGTGGTTATTAAACTTTATCACCCATTAGAATCACCTGGAGAGCTTGCTAAAACACAATTTAAAAAAGATTCTAATCCAGAATGACTGGGATAGGACCAAAATCTTGCATTTCTAACAGGCTCCTAGGTGGTACCAATGCTGTTGATCCATGGACCATGCTCTGAGTAGCACTGCTTTAGACTTCTGAGGTAAGAGTAACAAAACCAAAAACCATTTCGCTAAGAATCAAAATGATCTAATAAAGCCTATGTGTAAGGAAAAAGACACTAAAATTTCTAGCATGTTTCTGGTGTTGACCTGCATGGGAATTGGAGGGAAAAAAAAAAAAAAAAAACCACTTAGGAGAGTAAGAGAGGTTTGTTTTTATAAATGCTAGATTTGAGATAACACCAGGATATCAATGTGTAAATGACTTGAAGGGAGCAGGAAATAAATGGGCACATAGTTAGACTTCAGATTTAAAGGTAAAGATTTACAAGTTTCATGAACATAGTAGTCAAACTTAAGAGGGGATAAAGACTCTGAGTTATGAGAATAAATCAAAAAGCCACTCACAGAACCTCAAAGAACTCCCATATCATGTGGTAGGAGAATGAAAGACATTAAAAGAAAGAGAAGGACTGGTTACAATTATGATAGAAGAAAAGCTAGTAGGTGTTGCAGTCAAAGAAGAGAACATTTTATTAATAAGTTGTCTGTGCTGAATACTTTAAAGAGATTAAGGAGAATGAAAATCAAAGAAAGATGCTCCGGGATCAGTAGCTCACTGCAGTTGCTGACAAACTTTTTGACAACCTTTGTAGTCGGTGACAAACTTTGGAGATCATTGTTTCAGTAGCATGGAGCGGAAACCAAACTGGAAATGGTTGAGAACAAAATGGGAAAAGAAAAAGTGAGGCAGTTAGTGTGAATAAAGTATGAGAATAACATTAAACTTAAATTTTGTTTACAAAACTAAGATTCAAGAACATCTATGATATTTACACCTTCCATTTTCTTTTTCTTTTTATATTTCCAAAGAGTCGTGCATAGGTTACAAGAGGCTGAAAAATGGTTTCTCCCAAAATATCCATATTCCAATACCTGGAACCTCTGAATGTTACCTTTACAAATGTGATTAATTTAAGCATCTTGAGATGGGGAGTGAATCCTGAATTATGCTGATGTGTCCTAAATGCAATCTTCTTCTTAAAGCCTGGCTTACTGAATATTTTAATCCCACTGTTTTATGGGTTTTTTTCTGTGAATATTACACTAGGATAGCCCACTGTTGAGACCCACTACTTGGAAACAAAAAGATTCCTTATTACTTCCATATTACTACTCAAAGATAAGAAATAAACAAAATTAGAGCTGAAGGAGATTGACACATGAAAAAACAATTCTAAATATCAATGAATCCAGGAGTTGATATTTTTAAAAACTTAATAAGATGGATACATTGCTGGCTGGATCAATAAAGAAAAGAGAGGAGATCCAAATAAACACAATCATAAATGACAAAGGAGATATATCACTGACCCCACAGAAATACAACCAACTATCAGAGAATACTATAAACACCTCTATGCACACAAACTTGAAAACCTACAAGGGATGGATAACTTCCTGGATATATATACTCATCCAAGACTGACTGGGAAGAAATTGATTCTCTGAACACACCAATAGCAAGCTCCAAAATTCAATCCGTAATAAATAACGTACCAACCAAAAAATGCCCAGGACCATATGGATTCACAGCCAAATTCTACCAGAGGTACAAAGAAGACCTGTTACCATTCCTACTAAAACTATTCAAAAAAATTGAGGAGGAGTGACTCCTCTGCAGCTCACTCTATGAGATCAGCATCATTCTGTTACAAAAACCTGCCAGAAACACAACAAAAACGAAAACTTCAGGCCAATATTATTGATGAACATTGATGCAAAAATCCTCAACAAAATACTAGCAAACCAAATCCAGCAGCACATCAAAGAGCTTATCCACCATGATCAAGAAGCCTCTATAACTGAAATGCAAGGTTGGGTCAACATACACAAATCAGTAAATATGACTCATCACATAAACAGAATTAAAGACAAAACATAATTATCTCAGTAGATTCAGAAAAGGCTCTGAATAAAATTCAACATCTCTTCATGTTAAAAACTCTCAATAAACTAGGTATTGAAGGAATATACCTCAAAATAATAACAGCCATCTATGACAAATCCACAGCCAATATCACACTGAATGTGCAAAAGCTAGAAGCATTCCCCTTGAAAACCAGCACAAGACAGGGATATCCTCTCTCACCAGTCCTTTTAAATATGGTATTGGAAGTCCTGGCCAGAGCAATCAGACAAGTGAAAGAAATAAAAGGCATACAAATAGGAACTGAGGCCCTGTTTGCAGATGACATTATTCTATATCTAGAAAATTCCATAGTGTTGGACCAAAAGCTCCTTCACTGATAAACAACTTCAGCAAATTAAAATCAACATACAAAAATCACTAGCATTTCTATACACCAACAACAGTCAAGCTAAGAGCCAAATCAGGAACACAACCCCATTCACAATTGCCACAAAAACAAATAAAATACCTAGGAACACAGCTAACTAGAAAGTGAAAGATCTCTACAATGAGAATTTAAAAATATTCCTCAAAGAAATCAGAGAAGACACAAATAAATGGAAAAATATTCCATGTTCATGGATTAGAAGAATCAATATTGTTAAAATGTTCACACTGCCCAAAGCAATTTACAGACTCAATGCTATTCCTAGCAAACTACCAGTGACATTTTTCACAGAACTAGGAAAAAAGCTATTTTAAAATTCACATGGAACCAAAAAGAGCTCAAATAGCCAAGGCAATCCTAATCAAAAAGAACAAAGCTGGAGGCATCACATTACCTGACTTCAAACTATACTACAGGACTACAGTAACCAAAACAGCATGGTACTGGTGAAAAACAAAACAAAACAGACACACAGCCCAATGGAACAGAATAGAGAGCCCAGAAATAAGAAATAAGGATAACTGGCTTGCCTTATGCAGAAGACTTGAACTGAACCCCTCCCTCACACCATATGTAAAAATCAACTCAAGATGGATTAAAAGATGAATGTAAAACCCAAAACCCTGGAAGACAACCTAGGCAATACCATTCTGGACAAAGAAATGAGCAAAGATTTCATGATGAAGATGCCAAAATCAATTGTAACAAAAGCAAAATTTGACAAATGAGAGCTAATTGAACTAAAGGGCTTCTGCACAGCAAAGGAAACTATCAACAGGGTAAACAGACAACCTACAGAATGGGAGAAAATATTTGCAAATGCTGCCTCTGACAAAGGTCTAGTATCCAGCATCTATAAGGAACTTAAACAAATTTACAAGAAAAAACAAACAACCCCATTAAAAAGTGGACAAAGAACACAGACACTTTTCAAAAGAAGACATACATGCAGCTAACAAGCATAGTAAAAAAAGCTCAATAGCACTGATTATTAGAGAAATGCAAATCAAAACCACAATGAGATACCATCTCATACCAGTCAGAATGGCTATTATTATTAATAAGTAGTCAAAAAAATAATAGGTGCTCATGAGGCTGTGGAGAAAAGAGAATGCTTATACACTGCTGGTGGGAGTGTAAGTCAGTTCAATCATTGTGAAAGCAGTGTGGTGATTCCTCAAAGAGCTAAAAACATAACTACTCTTTGACCCAGCAATCCCTTCACTGGGTATATACCCAAAGGAATATAAATTGTTCTACTACAAAGGCATATGCATGTGTATTTTCATTGCAGCACTATTCACAATAGCAAAGATACAGAATCAAAGTAAATGCCTATCAATGGCAGATTGGATAAAGAAAATGTGGTGTATATATATATATACACACTATGAAACACTACATACCTATAAAAAAGAACAAGATCACGCCCTTTGCAAAAACCCATGGATGGAGCCAGAGGCCATTATCCCTAGCAAACTAACTCAGGAAGAGAAAACCAAATACCACACATTTTCACTTGTAAGTGGGAGCTAAATGCTGAGAACAGAGAAGCGAACAAGAGACACTGGGACTTACTTGAGTGCAGAAGGGTGAGTGGAAGGAGAGGAACAGAAAAAATAACTGTTGGGTATGCGGCTTAGTACCCCATTGATGAAATAATCTGTACAGGCTGAAAGTAAGAGGCTTTGTCTGGAACCTTTACTTTGAAGACAGAGCAAGCATGATAGCTGTATTTGGGACAGTGTGTATCTTGATCAGCTCAGGCTGCTATAACAAAATACCGTAAACTGAGTGTCTTAAACAACAGACATTTATTTCTCATAGTTCTGAAGCTAAGGGATCCAAGATAAAGGTACTGACTGGTCACTTTCTGGTGACGGCCCTTTTCCTCATTTGTAAGCAGCTGTCCTCTCACAGTGTCCCCACATGGCAGAGAGGAAGGGGAATCAACTTCTCTGATGTCTCTTTTTATAAGGACAGTAATCTCATCACGGAGGTCCCCCTCTCATGACCTCATCTAAACCTAATCACTTATCAAAGGCCTTGCCTCCTAATACCATTACCTTGTGGGTAAGGATTTCAACATATGAATTCAGTGGGGACACAGTCAGCCATTAACACTATGTAATCCCAAAGTTGCTTGGAATAAGAGATGTGTTCATGCTTCTCCCGGACTGGGGATGGTCAGGGGTCAGAACCTGCCTGCCTGGAGGACTGCCTGGAGGTGTGGGAAACCAAGCACAAAAAAGATGAAGTTGTACTGCCAGAGGTTTGAAAACTGAAGAAGGGGTTTTAAGTAACCAGCTAAAGAAAATAGTTATTGAACTATAGATAGGGGCCACTGTAGTTTGGTGGGGAAGAGGTCCCTGAAGACAAACAAAGTCTCACATGAGGCTCAGCTTTAAATATACGCTAAGGGTAGAAGAAGCCAAGGTCTTTATAAATTAGGGCTAGTCATGCAAAACCTTTCCTGGTTATTACCCATTTCCCCTCTCTCTGTGGTTCAAACCTGGAAGATCAGAAGTCTAGGATAGAAAGTGAGAAGGGAAAAGGAACTGGCATGGAAAAGAGAGGGAGAAAAAGAAACCTAACCTGAACTCATCCCTCCAAAAGAAGACAGAAAATAAAATAGAAGTTTTAACTTAGTTTTGACTATATCATATTTTTCAATGTTTTATTCACTGAAACTAGACTTTTTGAATAGGAGTAGAAGACTTAATATCTGAGCATTGAGATTGTAGCCAAAGGCAAAGAGAAAACTATTTTCACAGAAAAAATCTGAATGAGAGGTGGTGCAAGAATAAAATAATTTCCAAGTATTCCTTAAATATTTTGCTCCTTCAACATATAGGTTAAACTTATAAGTCTTGAGGAGTAACTAGAAATTCATTTTTATTACTCACCACTTTTAAAGACCAGCTGCCTCTGTTTCCTTACCATTCACTTAGTCCTTGTATGCTTGAAACTCATTGTCTACAGCAATTGCCAATACAAGTTATTGGTAGGCTCCATCAAATAACTCTTTTAAGAAAGAATCCCGTTATAATGTAAACTATTTGAGAAAAATCAAATCCAGCCTCATGCTAGAGAACAATACACGATGTCATAGTTGGTTTTATCCCCAAAACACAAGAAGAGTTTCCTACTAGGGCATTATTAAAATAATTCATCACCTCAGTTAGTCAAAGCAGGAAAATGATGTGATTATTACAAAATTCATAAAATAATTACTGATTTTAACAACTCTTAGAAAACGAGGAAGACTAATGCCTCCTTGTGATAAGGATCCTCTTAGATTGAACATTCAACAGAACTGTGCGTGTGAACCTGGCCAGATGTTTTGCTGCGTGACTATACCACCCACGTATGATGAGGGATTTGTGTCTAGATTACACAGCCATAGATGTTGTGATAAAAAGCTGGCAACACAATACCTTAACTGCTTCCAAGACAACTGAGTAAACACCGTGTCATCTCATGATATAGTTGAGTAGGGCAATGATTCTCTATCCTAGCTGCACATTAAAATCACCTGGTAGACTTTTAAAACATGCTGACACAGAAAGTACAGGACCCACCTCAGAGATTAAGATTCAATTTACCTAAAGTGAGGACAAGGCTTTTTTGTTTTTAAGTTTCCCAGGTACTATAGTACAATTGACCCTTGAACAAGGTAGGGATTAGGAGCACTGACTCCCCACAGTTGAAAATCCACGTGACTTTTGACTCTCCACATAAACCTAACTAATAGTCTACTGTTAACTGAAAGCCTTACCAATAACGTAACTCAGTTGGCACATGTTTAATATGTTATATGTATTATATACTGTATTCTTGTAATAATCTAGAGAAAAGAAAATATATTAAGAAAATCATAAGGAAGAGAAAATATATTTACTGTTAAACATAAGTGGATCATCATAAAGATCTTCATCCTTGTCATCATCACACCAAGGAAGGAAGGAGGAAGAAGAGGGGTTGGTCTTGCTGTCTCAGGGATGGCAGAAGTGGAAGAAAATCCACATGTAAGTGGACCCAGCCAGTTCAAACCTGTGTTGTTCAAAGGTCAACTGTATTTCATCTTTAAACAAGGGGATATGATGGATTCCTTGGCAGCTGCAAAGCCGTAGCATGACAAGGCTTTTTTAAACGAATGGTAATTTGCCCTTCATCAAAAATACACAGTCTTCTAAACTGAAGGTCCTGCTCAATAATTCAGAAAGTAAAGAAACACGTTTATTCAGGACAGATCTGGTTTCTGGTTATGTACTTACTTCAAAAGCTATATTTTTAGTCCCTTTGAACTTTTTATTTTATTTTATTTTGAGACAGAGTTTCACTCTTGTCCCATAGGCTGCAGTGCAATGGCACGATCTGAGCTCACTACAACCTCTGCATCCTAGGTTCAAGTTATTCTCCTGCCTCAGCCTCCCGAGTAGCTGGGATTACAGGCACACACCACCATGCCCAGCTAATTCTTGCAATTTTAGTAGAGACAGAGTTTCACCATGTTGGCCAGGAGGTCTCAAAGTCCTGACCTCAAGTTATCTGCCAGCCTCAATCTCCCAAAGGGCTAGGATGACAGGCCAGCCACCATGCCCAGTCCCTCTGCACTTTAAAATCCTCTTACACCTCAACATCTTTGCCTTCCCATGACTTCGTAGCTAACCTTTATAATTTTAAAACTAATTCTCTTCAACAAAAGAAGGCAAAGGCAGTGACTAATTAGAGAAACTTCAAATTTGTGTTTTTGAAGGCAGGAATAGAGGACTTACAAGCTTAGACAAGGCACATGGCACACATTCATGTTGTCACCACAAGAGCTCTTGAATTGTTTTTCTAAGTCCATGTGTCTGCCAGGTAAAAGGAAAAAAAAAACTGCCAGGGAGGCAAGAATATTTCAGCATGAACTCCTAGATGTTTCATACATAAGCACAAAAACATCTCCACACTGGGTACATAAACTCTACTAAAGCACTCTCTGTCTCTCTCTGGAGAGAAAAACATCCTTCAACCTTGATGCTATTTCTCTAATGACTTAGGAATGTGATCTCTAATCACCACTGAAAGCCTCACAACGAATGTCCTGGGCTGGGTTTACATCCTACAGTGTTTCGTTCAATTTCTTAATTTTTGCAAAATTCTTTGACCTTTTACTATGTTCATTCTACTTAAACTAGATGGTTTGAACTGGCTCCTTAAGGGCCAGGAATGTCCCTTTGTCTCTTTATCCCATAGCAACTGGCATCAATTAGCGCTCAAATAGTAACTCAGCAACAGTTGCTTAAAATCTTCTTCTTCACCCTAAAACAGGAGCTCACATGAATATACACCTAAATACACAGTCCTTGGGTAAGGGGCATCTCCTTAAACTCCATTTGTTAGAAGACTCTGCCCTGTTAAGATACCCAGTTCTAAGAGAAAATGGAGGGGCGCCTAGAAGTGGTAGACAAGGTGGCTTATTCATTTTGGAAGCATCAGAAAAAGGCTACCTTGCTTTCTCCATTCTCCAACATTCCACCATGGTCATGAGTGGCTTCAAATAGCACCAGAAACAGCAAACGCCTCCAAGGCAGGAGAATAAGTCCAGAAGGAGAATAGGTCAAGTGACCGTGACAGTCATATTGATTTGTAGCTAGATGGGCCTCCTTTGAAGGAAACACGGAAATATTAGGGGACAGGGTCCCTTTGAAAGGCATGGAAAATCCCACACAGGCAACGGGAGGCAAACACAGGAACTCTGGCTTGCTACTGTCACTGTGACCCTGTTTGCACCCTCAGGCGGGTGAAATATGCTCATGTTGAGCTGTAACCAAAAGGGAATGCCAGAGATGTACCAGCGTGCTTTCTCCTGATGCTCTTAAGCCCAAAGTCTGTCTTGTCTACCCATCCCAGCTTCCCCAAATCCCTTCTCCAACTGTACAAACCACACATGGGGCGCCATGAGGTCTGCAGAGCCAAGACTCAAACCTTAGTTTGTGTGACGTATTCAAACTCATATCCTTGCTGCCATGCCATGCTGACACAGTCAGATATGCATGTAACTGAAACATAAAGTAGATTGTACCTTTCGTGAGATTTACCAGTGTTAAGAATAAAGTATCCAAAAATGAAAATTCAAGAAAAGGAAGGCTGTATATTCTCTTAAGTTCATCTGATGGGTCTGCCCAAGAATTATTAATTCTTGTGGGAGATGTGCCTTTCTTTGAGTTGCCATGTAATGTTGATTCTGTGACAATATGTAAAAACTTGTAGATTTTTGCCCAGTAGAGATGCAAATAGATTTCCATTCCGTAGAAAAAATAACTCCAAAAAGTACAATTTTACTACCCTTTAGAACTTTGGCCAGTTACGTCTCTAACTTAGCCAACTCATTGTAGCATGCCATACCCAACAAACTATATAATGCAAAAGCCCTTTGAATTCATTTATCATCTGCTGTCTCCATCGAGTTAAATAAATTTATTTACAAGAGCTCACTAAGTATTTATAAGCGTCACATTAAAATTGTTGAGAATTCTACTTTGACACTACAACATACTGCAAAGGTTTGAAATAAGAAGTTATTTTATGCAGTAGGGGGCAAGACCAAGGTAAGGTAAGGTTTCACAGATGAAAGGTCACTGATGGGGACCTTGAGGGATGGAAAAGACTTCACCAGTAGCTGTGGGAAAGAAAGTCATTGCTAGCACAACTTCAAACACATGTTTACATGGAAAGTTGACCAAAAGATTCCAGCCTGGATAATTTAACAACACTTACTTTAGATCCATTTCATGTAACCTTCTAAATAAAATGTCATCGAGTGGGATTCACCCCTACATAAAAATAGTACACTATGATTAAATAGAACTTATTCTAGGAGTCAAGGGAGGTTCAACATCTGAAAATCCATTAACATAACAAACTATATCAAGAAATTACAGGAGAAACACCGTGTGATATCAATAAATGTAGGAAAAAAGACTCAAAGTTAAACCACCATTTCTAATCGAGACACTAAATAAGATGGAAACTACTTAAATATAATAAAAATTATTTGTCAAGAATCAATAGCAGATATCATTATAAGTAATTTTTAAATGAAGCCATTGTCCTTAATGTCAAAAACTAGACAGAGATGATTGCTACCATCATTATTGATTCACTATTGATAGCAAATGCCACATAAGTTTCAGAAAAATTAAGTATCATGTAAAAGTCATTAGAGAAAAACAAGGTTAATAACTTTACTGACGTAATTGTATTAAAAAATCACGAGAGAATATGAATTATGAAGTGAATAGGTATAGGATAATTTTTTAATCAATAAATTATCTTTGTTTAGCAATAATAATTGAGAAATGGAAACAGGAAAAAATTTCTAATGACAACAATAATAAGAAAAGTACCTAAGAGTTCATTTAATGAGAATGCTATATGAAGAAAGATCTATATGAACAAAAGTTGAAATCCTATTGAAATACAAAAAAATAAGATAGGAAGAAATTGTAAGATACGTACTATGTTCTTGGGTAAGAATATTATAAAAGTACAAATTCTTCCAAAATTAATACATAAATCTAATACAATTTCAATTTAAAAACAGAGATGGTTATATGGTATTAACGTTTTTGTAGAACCTTAATTCCCTTGGGTCCTGTCTTGTGTTTTAATACTTTCACAGCCTTTGTTATCTTCTAGAGGTATATAGAAGTGTGTGTGTGTGTGTGTGTGTGTATGTGTCTCACATGTCCACCAAGGGTAGGGTATGCTGTGGTCTCAAGTTTTCAGTCATCTTTCTACCTCTTCTGTGCGGTAAACGACCCCAGTGCAACAGAAAACTCTTTTCTGCACTAAAGGAGGCTGAGGAGGGATGTTTGCTCTGGTTTAATGATGGAGGGAGGTAGGAGACAGAGAAGGAGGGATGAAGAGGGAAAACAATAGTTTCAACTCTAAGCTAGAGCTTATTTTTACTGAAATATCTGAAGGTAATTTTACTCCTAACGTGACGGCTCCCTGTCATCTACACAATAAATGTACATTCGCATTTATGTAACTTAAACCTTATTTCTTGCAAACAAGCAACCTTAGCCTAAAATAGCATGTGCCTGTCCTGCGAGCTTCCTTACGTTGTACACAGTTTTCCTCCCTCAGCTGATGATGAAGAACACCTTGCTCAATGGCCTCTCTCTAATTCCTACTTCTCTCCCCTTGGTCTGCAACTGGTTGCAATGTGACAGAGGTGTGACGGCACCTCAGTTCAGGTACTCTCAACACAATCAACTAAGGAGAAAAATGAACCTTTATAGGTCAAGATGCCTCCAAAGATGCTTAGAAATACTAAAGCACTGGGAAGTCTGACGGTGACTTCGTGCCCCACTCCGGGTCACTTTGTCCATAATTCTTAGAGACTCCTTTTACCTCTCAATGACAACACGCACTTTTCTTGTTTAGTGAAAATAATGTTATGTAAGCCCTATTTTCTCTCCTCAACACATTATTCAGAAAAGGACAGAAAATATTAATGTCTCATTTGAAGATTTCTCTATATTGAAACTTCAATTTAAAGTTTTACAGAAAGTAACAATTAATTTGTTACGAGTCTGTCAATGTAACTTCCTAAAACCACAAATACTATGCTCTCCTAGGTACCATTTTCTTCAAATTGCAGGATTGGGGAGGGAGGCTTGCTGTTTTTTAAATAAAAGAACTCTAATAACTTCAAGGATCTCCGTTGAAAATTCGCCTTTGTAAAATCAGCCATCTGTACAGACAAAGTATGCAGACAGCTTAATTTGCCTAATCAACAACTTTAAACCTTCATTCCCAAACCCATAACACGTTCCAGCTCTTTAAAAGTGGTACTGCTTGTGGCTGTTATCTGTGAATAGTGCCAGCTAACACTACAAAAGACAGCAGTCTGAGCAAAGCATCCTTTTTGGAAATAAAACCACAGCTGCTGTCCAGGCAACAGTAATATTTATTATGTTCAATTACTAACGCAAAATGAAATATAAAGTGTTTGAAATGGGCCGGCTAATAAACACCCACTATTTACTGCTTAATCACTACCAGGAAATATTTTACACCATAAACATCAGCTGATACAGAGAATATTTTTTTTATTCTCTCTAAACACAAAGGTGTTTCTCAGTTAATAGATACTCAATTCATGCTTTAAATCCCACTCCTCCTTCAATAAGAATCATTCATGAGCACCTCCTATGGGCCAGGCGCTAATCGTTTCTGAGATACCCATATGCTCAACATTTAGTGAGTTCTAAATTTTCATTTCCAAAATATATGATCATCTTACATGAAATGCAATGATTTCGTATGATGTTAATCAGTAGATATATTCTTTACATTAATGGTCACATTTTAAATCTAATCTCATTAGGTGAATTCATCTTAAGCAAGTATGAATTAGCTCCTACACCACGAACAACACAGATTTCCCTCTGGAATCACTGTCTTCTGAAATCTTTCATTAAAACCAACCTCAAATGAAGCTCAAGGCAAAAAGAAACCCCCCAAATCGTTTCACCATTCCAAAACCCACTCTGAAGCCCCAAGAAGTGAAACAGAGTTTGAATAGTTAATTATATTCCACTAAACATGCCAATAGCTTTATCAAAATACATGTGTCTGCCAGGTTAGGAAGGCAGGTTGCTTACCTGTTTCCTGACTTTGACTTCTCTGACAGCAAGGTTACTGGAAAGGTCAGGACATCTGGTGATGACTCAGTGCTGGGAGCACGTGGGTTTGGAGTGGTTTCCTGCCTGTACAAGAAGCATCACAGAAAGTTATTAAAATTGTTCAATTTCAGGAAATGGCTGGGGTAAGATGAGCCTAGCTGGCAAAACAGCAAAACTCCCTTTACCCCACAACAGCGCAGTCGAGCCAGGCTCCACTTCTGAGCTGTCTCGCTAGTTTCCTTAAAATCTTCTGAGAGCTTACTTCAACCGTTTGAAGACAAACCTGATTTAAGCTAAGTTCAAAATCCTTTGGAGGCACAGGTGTTCACACTGGAATACGTAAGAATCACCTGGAGCGTCTCATCCCAGCCCTTCTCAATCAATATATTTGCGGGGTTGGGGGTGGGGAGTGTGCTTGTTTATATACTTACCTAGGTTTTTCTGAAAGTTAATGCCATTGTAAAAACACGGATCTAGAATGCAAACATGTACTCCCTAATGAACAGGTATAAGAAATGACTGCTCCCTTATTTTCACTAAAAGAAATCAGATGGGTGTATAAAGTCTCTTGGAAGAAAAAGCTACCAAAAAAAAAAAAAAAAAAGAGTTGAGGTCTGTCTCTGGCTGACAGCTAGATCACTTTTCACTTTAACCCAGACCAACAAATACCAACATTTCTTCAAATATGATACCGTCGACTCTACTCAGTTAAATCCTAGAAAGAAGAAGAGTGAGAGAAAATCTCACAAGCCTAAAACTGATTTGTACCACTTTAAGCTCTTGGTGCAGAAAGAGCTTAGACTAAAAGCGTGATTTGGAAGAGACCAATAAAGAAGTCAGTGTTCCTCATAAGCAGAGAACGGAAGTCCTTAAAGTCAGACTCAGAGCTCCAGAATGGGTGGGACAAAAGCAGCATGTGCAAGATGCCAGCTGTGTCCTTCATATCTCAGACCTCAGCTTGGTGCTCCTCTTTGATTGGGAGAAAGTCCCATACACCAGAAGTCACACCAACACATTCCTTTCATAAACCAAACTGAAATGAGCTCGTCCTGCAGCCTACATTCACCTTTCCTGCCTGTCTTCCCCTTAGTTTTTAGAAAGGTGTAAGCCAATGCCATTTTGCTAGAGCATGATTAATGATTAACCAGAAATATACTGAAGTAAACATAAGCATTAACTTTGCTTTTAAGAATTGTGATGGTTAATTTTGTGTGTCAACTTTAGTGGGACCTGGAATGCCAAGAATAAACTTGTTTCTGGGTATGTCTGTGAGGGTGTTTCCAGGTGAGATTTGTATTTTAGTGAACTCAGTAAAGGAGGTCGCCCTCCCCAATGTGAGTGGGCATCATCCAATCCATTGGAAGACTAAATAGAATAAATGGGTGGAGGAAGAGGGAATTCGCTCTTCTTGCCTGACTGTTTGAGCTAGGACACCCGTCTTCTGCCCTTGACTGAGATTTATACTATTAGCACTCCGGTTCTCAGAACTATTCCAACAGCTTTCCTGGGTCCCCAGCTTACAGATGGAAAACTGTAGGACTTCTCAGCCTCTCTATTTGCTGAGCCAATTCCTTACAACTTTTTAAATGTATATTTATATATACATTATTAAATGTATGTTTATATATAAATTATTAAATGTATGTTTATATATACATTATTAAAGGTATGTTTATATATACATTATTAAATGTATGTTTATATATAAATTATTAAAGGTATGTTTATATATACATTATTAAAGGTATGTTTATATATACATTATTAAATGTGTATATTTAAGTGTATATTTAAAAAGTTATAAGGAATTGGCTCAGCAAATATACATACATCTGTATGTGTGTATATGTATATATATATGTATGTATATACATACATATATACAGTATGTACGATAGTATATACACAAATACTATTGGTTCTATTTCCCTGGAGAACCACAAATCTAATCTGAACTCCAGACTAAATGCCTAACAAGCATCTTAGAAAAGATAAGATGAATAGACCAATACTTGGTCCTTTCAATGGTTTGTTCAGGAATGCCCTTGGAGTCACATTGAGGCTGAACCTCTTTTGTCCCTTCAGCACAGGTTCGTAGAGCTGACATAAGTCTCTGACCAAGTCTTGGACATAGCTTGTGCCAGGCAGGTATAAAATAAATCTGAGACTTCTGAGGTCTAGCTGAGACTTCCTATGAAGAGATCAGAAACTCAAAATATTGACTACAGCTGGGACTAAACTAAAGTCAAAATACCCTTGAAGGCTGGGCACAGTGGCTCAGGCCTGTAATCCCAGCACTTTGGGAGGTCAAAGCAGGCAGATCATGAGGTCAAGAGATCAAGACCATCCTGGCCAACATGGTGAAACCCTGTCTTTACTAAAAATACCAAAATTAACTAGGCATGGTGCTATGCACCTGTAGTCCCAGCTACTCATGAGGCTGAGGTAGGAGAATTGCTCAAACCCAGGAGGCGGAGGTTACAGTGAACCAAGATAGCACCACTGCACTTCAGTCTGGTGACAGAGTGAGACTCCATCTCAAAAATAGAAAAACAATTCCATGAAAAGGCTAAGCCTTGGCCTGAGCTTATCTGACCACAAATGGACAATGACAAGTCTGTCACCTCCACATGCCAGCTTCCTGGTCAATTAGTCAAGCCAGCAGAGTGGGAGACATCCAGAAGGACAGCAGGAGGTATGGCAAGTGGAAGAGCAGAAAACATTCTCGGAGGCATGTGATCCACAGGAGTCACTGTCAGTAAACAGCACCTAGGCAAAACTGCCCCGTGATTGCCAGAAATTGTAGCAATGCTTTTGGATCCCCACATTTGAAGAACAAAGGGTGTGAGTGGAAAATCCCTACTGAAAGCTAACCTACGTATTTATCTAGCTTATTTACTTATACATACTTAGGTATCTTATAAACTAGGCCTACCATTCATACAAGATCAACAAGTAAGTCTATATATGGCATGCAGCCCTGTAATTTCAGAGTGTCATTAGTATAAACACTAATTAATTTGGTTTTATCATATTTATGTTGATTAATATAAATCGGTAATGAGTGCCTGTCCTATATTTCAGATATTTCCAGGAGTGATAGAAGAAAATTATATCACCAAAAGTGGAATTATACATTAGATCTAAACATCACTATGGCTTCTGCTTCGTTCCCACTGACTCTAAACCTCAGTGGCCTGATGGCCTAGACTCTTTATAACTAGACCCTACTTTAAATGTCCAGTATTTCCTAGACTCAGCCTCCGTGCCAAGCATGAAAGCCTCTCTGTTTTGTCCAAGTCATCACTCCCTGTGCCTCCTCACCTTTATTCATGCCGTTCCTTAACGTATCACTCTTGTCCCTCTGCCTCTCCTGGTGCCCTTGCATGAGTTAAGTCTGTTTGGATTGCAAGCGACAGAAACTCAACCCAAATGTCTTAAGTAAAAATGAGAATGCATTGGCTTACATAACTAAAATGTACCGAGTAACACTGGTTTCAGGCACAGCTGGATTCAGCAGCTCAAACGACGTCACCAGGTTCAGTTCCTCTGCATCTCAGCTCTTCCCCACACTGAGTTGACTCCATTTTCAGTCATGCTGCCCCTTGGGGAGGAAAATGACTGCAGTTGAAAAGAGAAGCCCTTTTATGACAACTCAAAACTTCTTAAGTTTTATTAGCTCCGATTGACCTGAATTGGGTCATGTGTTCATCCCTGAACCAACGGTGGCCAGAGGAAGGAATATGCCGATTACTTACCATTCAGTCACATGATACCCGTGGAGCCAAGCGTGGAGTCAGGGTCATCTGAAACACATGGGCCGAAAGTGGCAAAGCGTGTCAGTTCCCCAGAGCAAAATCAGAATATTGTTTTCATAAGAAGGGAAAGTGAAGGTTGGGAGCAGTACAATAGAGACCCTCTCTATACCTACTCATCTTTTGGTGCCTGGCCATGTTTCTTCTCTTTAGAAGAATTCCAATTCAGTTTTTTTGCACTTACTGTGAATATCAAACTATTAGCTTATGTCATAGAACTTTATTCACTAACCAACCAGTGACTATTTTATTTCTCCAACTACACTGAAAGCTCCTTCTGGGCAAAGACCATGGCATTTTTCTTTCTGTATTCTTCTCTCATTGGCATTCTATAAATAATTAACTTTACCAGGTACCTTATCTTGAGAATTTTGTAGGTATGTTTTCAGCCTCTTAAAATCCCACAATCCAAAACCAGCCACAGTGGAGAAATATCAATATCAGATGGAAAAGGCATTAACCTGAAACAAGAAAACATAGATTTTTAAGGCGTTATTACTTACTACTACCTGCACTTACTTCCCCAAGGTTTTCGTTTCACGTGTCTTGGAATAACATGCCATAAAACTACTAAAATGAAGACCAATGTCGTGTCCAACAGAAAGAATAAGAGTCATGGGTTCTTAGTTTCTGTTCTTGCTTGGGCCAGTAAAGCCCCTTCCTCATCCCTCTTTTGGGCATATCACTAGAGACAGAAACTAAAACCATGGCTTCAGGCTGCTAAAAGCCTAAAAGAAAACAAAACAGAACAACAAAAACAAAATGAGGTGTGTTGGACACGATTGGTATAGATGTAGAAAGTGGCCCCAAATTCCCTGCAAGGAACGGGACTTTGCCATATGACTACGGCATATGATTATGGCAAAATTAGTTAGACGTGGTAAGCAGTGTTAGCCCAGATGTAAACCTTGAATATAGATATTACATTACTCTCTAATTGCATGGACCGTGATATGGTTTGGCTGTGTCCCCATCAAATCTCAATTTGAATCGTATCTCCCAGAATTCCCACGTGTTGTGGGAGCTAAAGGGAGGTAATTGAATCATGGGGGTTGATCTTTCCCGTGCTATTCTTGTAATAGTAAGTCTCACGAGATCTGATGGGTTTATCGGGGTTTCCATTTTTGCTTCTTCCTCATTCTTCTTTTGCCACTGCCACATAAGAAGTGACTTTTGCCTCCCACCATGATTCTGAGTCCTCCCCAGCCATGTGGAACTGTAAGTCCAATTAAACCTCTTTTTGCTCCCAGTTTCGGGTGTGTCTTTATTTGCAGCATGAAAATGAACTAATACAGATAGTTTTAGCAGCACTACCTCTTCCCCACAGCCACCACCAACAAACACAATAACAACAACCACAAAAAACCCAGAGGATTCGCTTTCTCTCTTTGTGAGCTCTACTCTGCCTGGCTTCCACCTTTAAAAAGAAGTGGAGGATCTGGCCCCAGGCCCGTGTGATCCGAGGAATCAGGTTAACAGGTTGATACATTCAAACTCTCTGCCCCTCTCCTTAGAGATTCTAACCTCCTTCCATGTCCCCATTAGGAACTGCTTTGCCTACGTGTCAGGGATTAGACTGAATTGGGAACATCAAATTGAAAGTGAAACGCATCCCTGACTCCCTGTGAAAGCATTGCTATCAATATTAACCAGTTTCTTAAAACTAGTACGATTCTAGCCCCAGCATATTTTCAGTTCCTGGTATTTCCATTAGGTAGAAAAAAAATAGACTTTTGAAGCCAGGACTGTCTTTTTTCCCCTCTTTTAACAACTGAAATGCTTTATACTAGCTTTTCCAATTGTACATTTTATGAAGCCACAGGAGCAAACTGTTAAATTGGTGAGAGATCATAATAAAATCCCAAGGACCCCATAGACTGAGTTGTTCGGGTAAAGGATGCAGGTCCCAGATCCTAATGCCCCTTCATAGTCTCCTTGGAATCTTTTAAATGCAATTTAAATGTACTGTGCTGCTTTCTTTTATTATTATTATTATACTTCAAGTTCTGGGGTACATGTGCAGAATGTGCAGGTTTGTTACATATGTACATACGTGCCATGGTGGTTTGCTGCATCCATCCCCTCATCATCTGCATTATGTATTTCTCCTAATGTTTAACTATGACAGATATGAGCTCAAATTGCAGGCTGAGAAATGAGAGATTCAGAGATTTAAAAATAATAAAATCATCTCATATGTATTTTTTTTTTAATAATTCAGCAAACATTTACTGAGTTCCTGCTGTATGACAGGCATTGTGCTAAGGGCTGAGAGTACAATAACGAACCAGTCTGACAGACGACGACTTGCCCAATTAGAGCTTTAGAAACAGGGTGTGCTCTTCTGTTCTCACTGTGGGCTTGAGCTGGGTAAGCTCACGAATCCAGTTCCCTGCTGGCGCTATGATTATGAAGTGCCGTCCACCCCCATAGCCACATCCATTCATTCAGGATGCCTCTGAGGCTAGGGATCAGTCCCACTGACCAACTCTCCTTTCTGAGTTTTCACAGGTGAAGTCTTCAGTTTCAAATCAAATAAGGTCATCTGGTAGCATGTTTCTATTTTTTTCTTTTTTTTTCTTTTTTTTGTACTTTAGGTAATGGGGTACATGTGAAGACCATGCAGGATTGTTGCATAGGTACACATATGGCAATGTGGTTTTCTGCCTCCATCCCCTCATCACCTACATCTGGCATTTCCCCCCTTGTTAGCCTTCCCCGACCTCCCCACACCCCTGCTGTCCCTCCCTTGGCCCCCGCCAACAGACCCCAGTGTGTGATGCTCCCCTCCCTGTGTCCATGGGTTCTCATTGTTCAACACCTGCCTATGAGTGAGAACATGCAGTGTTTGGTTCTCTGTTCTTGTGTCAGTTTGCTGAGAATGATGGTTTCCAAATTCATCCATTTCCCTGCAGAGGACACAAACTCA
>CAUYLG010037079.1:0-12210 GCA_963573385.1 Cacajao melanocephalus | reverse complement strand
GGCGTTTCGGCCCTAGATTCAGAACAATGTGAGGTCCCGAGGCCCTTCCCTTTCCACCCCTGCGCTCCCCAGTCCCGGGAAGTTTTCCCGCCCCTTCCCTGCAGCCCCCGAGGCCACCCGGACACAGGGAGCCATCCGGCGGCGCCATCGGAGGCCCTGGGTACACTGGCGGGTGGTCACCGCCTCCTAACGGCGCAGCGAGCGCCCGTTGGCCGCTGCCCTGTGCCCGTGGCCGGTAGCCCCGGTGGGCGGGGCTGGTGAGGTAGGTTGAGTCCGCGCGTCCCCAGCATGCTCCGCGCGGGGGCGGGGCTTCAAGGGGCCAGGTGAAGGCGGAACTGGCTTGACCAAACCATCCCATCAGCCTCCAGCCTGCCCCGTGCGGGGGCGGGGACGGGGGCGGGGGCGGGGGCGGGGGAGGGGGCGGCGGGGTTCTCTGGGGTGGGGCTCGGTTTGGGTATCCTTGTGGCGTTTTGCCCCCGGGTTCTCTGAGATGCTCCCACGCAGATGTGTGGGCCTATTTCGCTCATTTCCACTCTATATCCTGTTCCATTCTCTTGTAATGGGCGTTTGGAGTGTTGCCAATTTTTTGCTATTATAGATTGTAATAGCATATTAAATGACATCTTGAACATAGTTTGATTGTAATAACATTAAATATAGCATCTTGAACATACAGTTTGAGCAAGCCAACCTGATGGGTGTGGAATGTAATATTCATTATAACTTTGATTTTCATTTCCCTGCTTTCAGT
Organism: Cacajao melanocephalus; assembly: GCA_963573385.1. NCBI lineage: Eukaryota > Metazoa > Chordata > Mammalia > Primates > Pitheciidae > Cacajao > Cacajao melanocephalus. The sequence goes on along the minus strand of CAUYLG010037079.1, from coordinate 11,459 downwards.
AAATTTGAGCTTTTTAAAAATGTGATTGGCTACACTGTTTCATGTTCTGAGAATTGCCTGTTTATATATTTTTTTGCCCATTTTTCTATTGGGTTGTGGTTTTTTTCTTATTGATTGGTGGTTCTTTACAATTTTATGGATACCAGTCTTTTACTAGTTCAGTGCATTAAGTGCAAATATTTGCACCTACTCTGTGACTTGCTCCCTTTCCACCCCCAATTTCTAGGGTGTTTTTTTTGAAGCACAAATTTGAAATCATAACACAGGCGACTATCAATCTTTTCCTTTATGATTTGAGCATTTTGTGTCATCCTTAAGAATTCAGGCCCTGTCCCAAGGTCATAGAGATATTCTCCTGTATTTTCTACTGATTCACCCACCATATTTAGGTCCTTCTGTACTAATTTTTTAATGTATGCTATGAATAGGGATCCTACTTTATTGCATTAACCAAAAAAATGAGACAGGTGTCTCAACCAATAAAGGTTAATTTAGCCAAAGTTTGAGGACACGCCCAGGAAAAACACAAGTCTCAGGTCCTAATGTTAATACCTTACACGTAGTAGAAATGACCTTCAAGGTTCTCAATGGCAGAGATGTGGTTGAAGAAGAAAAGGAAGACATAGGGTTTGTAGATGTCAGTAGCTTCCTGAAAGAGGCAGAAGGCGGCAGAATATGCAGTTGTCTCCTTGCGGGAAACCAGAGAGGCCAAAAGCCTCCCTGCCCGAACTTCAGCCCCAAAGACAGATAATAGTCTTAACCAGAGCCCTGGCACTAAGAAAAGGCAAGGCCTTATTTATACAGACGTGAGATATGTGTTCTCTGTGATCCATGCTCATGGTGCAATCGGGTAACAAAAGGGATTTCTAAATGCCAATGACAAATCAAATATGCAACATAAATATTGGCACTACTGCAGGCGGTGGAAATGACTAGACAGATTGATGGGGTCATCTAATGGGGGACTTTGGAATAATGAAGGGGAGCAACCTGGCACACACGGGGAGGGAAAGTCCTTGCATCCTTCAATACCTCTTTATGAATATAAACCAAGACACTCCCCTAGGGAATTACAGGAAGCCATGTAAGAGGGATATCATCAGAGTTCCCTCTCAGAGGGATGGGCCCTAAATAAGAAAGGCAGGATTTGGGTGCCCAGAAATCTGAGTTGGGCTATTATAAATCCTGCCCATGATCTCTCGAACTATGGCAAGGAGGCTATGCACACCTGGCTCCTCAGGATAATAAGGACCCCAAAATTGAAGAAAATGATAGGTAAAGTGGCTGACCAATGTGTCTATTGTCAGAGAAACAATGCTCAAACCAGACATCCCATACCTCCCTTGGCTAAGGTGGTATAATTCAGGGGAACCATGCAAGGGGAGGACTGACAAATTGGCTCCATGGCTTCCAGAGGATTTAAATATCCCCTGGTGCTTTGTTTTCTTGATGCTTTTACTGGTTGGATAGAGGCTTTTCCATGCTGGACTGAAAAGGCGGAAGCCATGAAGGCTTTACTAAGGCAGTTTACCCCTCAAATCAGTCTCCCTAAGTCAGTCCAGAATGCTAATGGACCCACATTCATTTCTAACATAGTGGTAAAAACCTCCCAGGCCTTGGTCATACAGTGGAAGTGGCATGTAGCCTGGAGACCAAACTGGTTGGGAAAGACTGAAAGGTCCAATAGAACTCCCAAAGGTAGCTTATCCAAGTCCTGCCAGGAGGCCCAAGAGAATTGGTTAAGGCTGTTACCCATACTCTTGGCCCAAGTATGGGTAGCACTCAGAGGAAGAATGGGACTTAGCGCCTTTGAAATGTTATATGGGGCCGGGCGTGGTGGCTCACGCCTGTAATCTCAACACTTTGGGAGGCTGAGGCAGGAGTTCGAGACCAGCCTGGCCAACATGGTAAAACCCCATCTCTACTAAAAATACAAAAAATTAGCCAGGTGTGGGGGCATGTGCCTGTAATCCCAGCTACTCAGGAGGCTGAGGCAGGAGAATCATTTGAACCCGGGAGGCAGAGGTTGCAGTGAGCCAAAATCACGCCACTGTACTCCAGCCTGGGGGATGGAGCAAGACTCTTGTCAGAAAGAAAGAAAAAGAAAGAGAGATTATATGGAGCTAGGCATAGTGACTCACACCTGTATTCCCAGCACTTTGAGAGACCTAGGTGGGAGGATCATTTAAGCCCAGGAGTTTGAAACCAGCCTGAGCAAATTAGTGAGACTTCATCTCTATTAAAATAGTAATAATAATAACCTGGTGTGGTGGTGCGCGCCTGTAATCTCAGCTACTTGTGAGGCAGAGGGAGGAACATTGCTTGAACCCACGGAGGTCAAGGCTGCAGTGAGCCGTGATGACGCCACTGCACCCCAACCTGGACGATGGAGTCAGACCCTGTCTCAAAAAAAAAAAAAAAAAAAGAAAAAGAAAGAAAGAAATGTTACATGTAAGGCCTTATCTAGGCATAGCCAACCCCATCTCTTGCCCAGATCGGGAGGCTATAGAAAGAGGTATAACACCATTGCAGTCCAGCCTGGGCAACAAGAGTGAAAATCCATCTCAAAAAAAAGAAAAAAGAAAGGGGGATGAAGCATATCATGTTATTCATCTGGAGTCAGTGGTTGCTGCTGTCAACTGCCTCAGCAACCCCAGCCTCCTGGTCTCCTCTGGGGTAAAACTTCCTCTGTTCAACTCAGGAGACTGGATATACCTCAGGACCCAGAAGGCCGAGTCCCTCAGGACCAGCTCAGCCCTGTATGGATGGGGCGTCTTTTATTTCTACAGTTTCTCGTCTCCACACCAGCAGAGAGGGGCTCACAGGACCCTGCAGGGTTGGACCCTACGGGCGTGGTGGCGTATCCCTGTAATCCCGGCTACTCGGGAAGCTGAGGCAGGAGAAGCGCTTGAACCTCGCTGCAGAGGTTGCAGTGAGCCGGGATGTGCCGCTGCATTCCAGCCTGGGCAACAGAGTGAGACTCTTCTCAAAAAAATAAAAATAAATAAATAAAACAAACTTTAGGAAAAATCTGTCAGGCATGGTGGTGCCCACCCGTAGTCCCAGCTACTTGGAAAGCTGAGGTGGGAGACTCACCTGAGCCCAGGAAAGTCGAGGCTGCAGCGAGCCATGGTCGTGTCACTCTACTCCAGCCTGGGCAACAGTGAGACCTTGCCTCAAAAAAAAAAAAAAAAAGATTATAATGCCTAATGCCATATTTTTACTGTAGCTTTTCAGCTTTTCTATGTTTAGCACAAAAATGCTTACCATTGTGTAGGCCAGGACTGACTGGTGAGCAGGTCTGCAACCCCATGACACCACCCCACCTAGCCTGGCACCGCTTGATGGAGCAGGAGTGGCTCACTCCAGGCAGCCAGCGCCGGGGGTGAGGCTGCCCTGGAAGGAGTTGGGGCCCTGGAGGGGTCGAGCATCCCTCTCCTCAGCTCACTGGCCAGGCCCCTGCTTCCCCGCTCCTCCTGCCTAGCCGCCCCTGCCCACTGTAGCCTCTGGCCACCTCTGCCATGTTCATCAGATGAATTTTTCTGTGCCCTCAGTCATGCCAAACAAACATTAAAAAAAAAAAAAGGAAAACTATTTGAAACATAAACAGTCGTGCCATGTAATTTTGGTTGCTGGTGATGGCAGAATTCCAGTTCACAGATTGGTGTTCTCCTCTGTCTCAGACTGTTTTGCTGCCATGTTTACTAATGATGTCAGAGAGGCAAGACAGGAAGAAATAAAAATGGAAGGAATAGAACGAAATTCGTCAGGGTCCTTGATCCAGTATGTACAGGCTGCCTTGAATTAAAAGAAGATAATGCTGAGTGCCTGCTGCTATCTTCAGCTTGCCTTCTTCCTTTGTGTTTTTTTTTTCATTGTTGTTGTTGTTTGTTCTGAGACAGAGTCTCGCTTGCCCTGTTGCCCAGGCTGGAGTGAGATGTCACAATCTCGGCTCACTGCAACCTCCACCTCCCGGGTTCAAGCAATTCTCCTGCCTCAGCCTCCTGAGTGCTGGGATTATAGGCGCCTGCCACCACGCCCAGCTAATTTTGTGTATTTTTAGTAGAGATGGGGTTTCACCATGTTGGCCAGGCTGGTCTGAAACCTCTGACCTCAAGTTATCCACCCGCCTCGGCCTCCCAAAGTGCTGGAATTACAGGCATGAGCCACTGTGCCCAGCCGCATGCTGTGAGTTTTTAATGAAATAGCTTCACCCATCCAACTGTCTTGAAATTCATTCTTTTGCTGATGCCAAAGGTTGTACAGATTTGCACAAAGTGGCTCACAATTCTACTGTTGAGCATTTCCTGGAAGTAATCAGAAACCAGGAATTTGTATTATTACCAGCCAGTGAAATTGCAAAGCTCTAGGCTAGTGACGACATGAACATTCCTGATGATGAGACAATTCTGAATGCACTTCTTACTTAGGCCCGTCATGATTTGCTACAGACGGAAAGATCGAAGCAAACTTTTGGCTTATATGAGGCCACCTCTTCTTGCACCACAGTTCCTGGCAGACATGGAAAATAAAGGACTTTTTTGGGATGATATAGAATGTCAGAAACTCATTATGGAAACAATAAAACCATTTATTACCAGAGAGACGACCATGGTAGAAAGTCCTCAGACAAAACCTAGGAAGTCAACTGCTGGTACATTCTTTGCAGTTGAGAGAATGGATTCAACAAAAGGAGCAACAGGCATTGAAAGCATGATCTCTGTATGAATGTGTGGACTCCAGCAGCAAATATGAATGGGAGGAGGCTATAGTTCGGGGTTGCAGTGCTAGATGACAAATCATATGTGGCTGGGGGAAGACATGGACTGAAGACTTCGAATACTATAGAGTGCTACGACCCCAAACATAGGAATGCCACCCATGTCCACACATACACCTGGCCTTGCTGTGGCTGTACTGGGAGGTCCCATGTATGCCGCAGGAGGGCATGAAGCCTGGGGCTATCTGAACGCAGTGGAAATCTGGGACCCTCAGGCTCACCAGTGGAATTTTGTTGCCACTATGTCTACCCCTAGGAGCACAGTTGGTGTGGCAGTACTAAGTGGAAAACTTTATGCAGTTGGTGGTTGTGATAGAAGTTCTTGTCTCAAATCATTAGAATTTTATTTTTTGAGACGGAGTCTCGCTGTCACCAGGCTGGAGCGCAGTGGTGTGATCTCGGCTCACTGCAGTCTCCGTCTCTGGGTTGAAGCGATTCTCCTGCCTCAGCCTCCCAAGAAGCTGGGACTACAGGTGTGTGCCATGATGGACAGGCATACCTTAATACAGTGGAGGCTTATGATCCCCTGACAAATGAGTGGACACAGGTTGCTCCACTGTGCCTAGGAAGAGCTGGAGCGTGTGTTGCAACTGTAAAATTATAATTTAGTGCTCTGTTTTCTACATGAAGATACCCTCTTCCTTTATTCATTTGATACAATTATTCTACTATCAATGGGTACATTTTTAGTAAATGTGCATTGCCTCAATCCTGGGCACAAAGTGCCTGATCTCAGAGCAAAGATGGTAAAACGAGGAAGGAGTGGATGGACCAGGATTAATTACTTTCATTTCTTAGTAAGTGAAAACCTGCAGCTGGTAGATTGTGAACATATATTCCTGATGTAATATATGAGAACAAACTCATGGCTCTGGAACATAACCCAGTGCTAACTGGGAATTTCATTTATTCAGTCAAGCACATCTTACTCGCATCCAGATTTATTTTCTTACAGGGCAAACACACCAGATGGAACTTCTAAAATGTTGCTTTTTGTAATTTTATCATACATGAGTTGCAGTAATTTGTCTGCTTGTTTGTTTAATCACAACCACTATTTCAATGATATACGAAAGATAACACTAGTTTTTTTAAAGAAACATCTGCGTTATATGTGTGTTGGTTGTGGATTTCGTTTCTAAAATTGGCTTAGTCCAATAAATAAAGAAAAGCATTAAAGACTTAACGATAACCAAATACAAACATGATAAGATCTTTGAAGTCTATTTAAATATTCATTCCATTACATCTAGATTCACCAAGAACCACGTTATGATATTCTTAAGTTGACATTGAAACATGATGTTTCACATTAAATGTAAGACATGCAGCTGGGCGTGGTGGCTCACGCCTGTAATCCCAGCACTTTGGGAGGCTGAGGCGGTTGGATCACGAAGTCAGGAGTTTGAGACTGGCCTGGCCAACATAGTGAAACCCCGTCTCTATTAAAAATACAAAAATTAGCCAGGTGTGGTGGCACATGCCATAATCCTAGCTACTCAGGAGGCTGAGGCAGGAGAATTGCTTGAACCCAAAAGTCAGAGGTTGCGGTGAGCCAAGATCCTGCCACTACACTCCAGCCTGGGAGACAGAATGAGACTTCATCTCAGGAAAAAATAAAATTAAAAAAGAAATAAATAAATTTAAGATATGCAAATTTATGTAGAGAAAATAAATGTTATATATCCTATAATGTTCTTTCACCTAATTAGTATTTAATTATATGGATTTGTTTTATATTATAAAATATGTTTCGATTTTGTCTTTTGATATTGACAAAATTGTTTGGATATTCTTATGTTGTCAAGTCTGTAGCTGCCTCCCCTGCCTTATTTCTTATGTTTTGCCACAGTTAACCCATTGTACTTCTTTGTAATCAAACAGTTTTCGGGGAGGGGGAAGGGGCTTATTGAATGTCTAAAAAATAAGCTTAAAGTGTTACCCAGAGTTTGGTACATTTGTAAACTCTAATTCCATATGTGAATGTTAATACTCTCAGTGAATTGTTATTGTTTGCAAAAATGCACTGGGCAGTAACATTTTGTGATAAATCCTACCGGGAGCAAGTGGGCTACACAATATAGCTTAGGTGTGTAGTAGGCTATGTCATCTAGCTTTGTGTGAGTACACTCTGTGATGTCTGCACAATGACAAAACTACCCAGTGATGCATTTCTCAGAATGAATCCCCGTCATTAAGCAATGCACGACTGTACTGCCACCCACCTACACTGCCATCAAGTTAGGGAAAAGTCCTCCTGAATTCATGTGAATCGCACAAAGTCAGACCCAGATCAGCAGCACTCTGAGGACAACTGGAAGACCCTCCCTACAGGTGACCTTAAGGTAATGATTTCCCAGACCGATTCCCAGGCCCCAGAAGCAGAGGGCATTTTATTGTAGAGAGCTTTTCTCAAGATCATGGATCAAGAAACTTCACTTCCATCTATTTTCTCACATTGGGCCTCCTTGTCCAAAAAACAGAAAACAGAAGAACCTCTCTCTTTCCATGAAGCCTCCTCTTTCTCTGGCCATTTATTTATTAAAAAGCTGACTGGAGATTGCTTGTCTCAATCCTGTCCTATGATTGTCCCTCGGATCTCCACTCTGGGTTCTCTTTCAGATTGTGCCTCATTCTTAGTAACCCTTACTGTTTTCTCAACAGATCAGAAACAGAACTGACACCCTGTTACACCAACTCTCCAAATCCTGTCCACTTTAATCAGTCTGACTGCTGTTGATGTCAACATCTAGATCATGCCGAAGAACTTGAACCAATTTTCATTCCTACCAACGCTAGGAGTCAGTGGGTCAACTACGAAAAATGGGTATGTGACAGCTTGTGACACCCACAACTGAGAAAACAGCATTACTATACTTCTTTTTTGGTAGATTAATTGGACATAGACAAACCTCTATGGAAATTTAAAGACCGTCCTGTGCTCAGGTAGTCATTAGAAGGAAATCTACCGAGCGCAGTGGCTCACCCCTGTAATCCCAGCACTTTGGGAGGTGCAGGTGGGTGGATCGCTGGAGATCAGGAGTTTGAGACCAGCCTGGGCAACATGGTGAAACCCTGTCTCTACAAAAAAAATACAAAAAAATTAGTAGGGTGTGGTGGTGCTTGCCTGTGGTCCCAGCTACTCAGGAGGCTGAGGTGGAAGAATCGCTTGACCGCAGGAGGTGGAGGATGCAGTGAGCTGTGATCACACCACTGCACTCCAGCCTGGGCAACAGAGCAAGACCCTGTCTCAAAAAACAAAAAGGAAATTTTCCCTTTGTTTTAAAAACAGGTATGGTGCTAAATGATATGTTAGTGACACAGCAAGACAATATTACAGTTGAACCCTGTGATCTGGTTCCACAGGTGGCATCCTCAAGCCTCCCATGAAGGTTATAAAAGGTTCTGGCACTGAATCTGATGGTACAAACGCTTGCCAAATCACCAGACGTTACAGTAAGCTCACAAGCCACCCTTGTGTAACATGGGATAGCTCATCTGCTCTCTTCATTAGACTGCCAAACACCGGACATTACATATAGGTAGATTAAATATCTGGATAAATTGGTCACATGACAAAACCAAGCCACATACATGCCAAGGCCAGACTGCAGGCCTCCTATATCAGATATTTTGCAACCCATTCTTCTCTTACAGACTGAGAAAGACACGTGGAAGATGGACGTGTGCAGATGCCTACATGATAGATGACAAGACACCAGCCCCCAACCTTTTATTTCCTCCCTTAGGGAAGGAGTGGGAGGGGAGCTCTCCCAGGCACATCAACCTAAGGGAGGGGTGGTTGCCCCCAGCAGCGAGGGGCTGGAAGAGCCAATCAGATCTTTCAGAAGGAAGGGTTCGTTCTTATCCGCTTCAGGCCCTAGGCTGCAGGGTGTGCTGGCAGGCAGGGGTCACTCCCCTTGAGGCGGCAGCTCCTGCATCCGCGGAGGCACAAGGAGGTACCTGCTGGTGTTCACAAACAGGAGGGGGTAGGTGCCCTGAGTGAAGGGGAGAAGGCTGGGGTGGCCGACCCCACGCCTACACCTGCCCAGATGATCACTTTCATGAGGCCTGGCTGGTGGGACTCCTCCCAGGAAGGGCTGGAGGGGCCCCTTAGCAGCGCTCCATATGATGGCTGGTGCTTTAAATGCCCATCTCAAACTGTGACTCTTCACCGCCCGCGGGCTTATCTTCTGGGCTATTGATCGGGTGGTTCTGGCTGGCTTCCGTGGGGGATTCATCACTGGCAGGGCTGGTGACCCTGGGAATGGCAGGCAGATCCCTCGAGGGTGTTTTGGTCATGGGTGAGTTCCGACACTCCATCAGGAATTTCTGGTCATAGGTGATCCTGGCACCTCCCGGGTGGTACTGAAGAGCTTGCTGTGGGAAGGTGGGGGGTGAGTTGGGGGTCATGCTGTAGTCCCTGGTGGGGTGGGTGGGAGCTGCACGCCTTTGCTGAGCACCACTCAGTGAGTGGCGGGGATGGCCAGGCCTGGGGTCTGGCTGCAGCTCCTGCCTCCAACATGGTGTTCTGTGCACTGCACCCTCAAACCTCTCGTGGCCCTCAGGACATTTATCATAATATTTATATATTCTCTTGTAAATAACAGGGCAAATGGGCCTGTGGCATATTCGATGTTAAAGCTCAAAACTAATTCTGATTCCACTTTTGGGAGGTAGGGTGGTTTCTGTCAGTGTGGAAATAAATCATATTATGGTCAGAGGTCATGATGGTAGGAGCAGGCAGAGAAATTCTTACGTTGTGAGGAGTATATACAAATTAGATAAACCACTTATTTATTTATTTATTTGAGATAGAGTCTCACTCTGTCACCCAGGCTAGAATGTAGTGGTGTGATCTTGGCTCGCCACAACCTCCGCCTCATGGGTTCAAGCGATTCTCCTGCCTCAGCCTCCCAAGTAGCTGGAACTACAGGCAGGTACCACCACGCCTGGCTAATTTTTGTATTTTATAGTAGATACGAGGTTTCACCATATTGGACAGGCTGGTCTTGAACTCCTGACCTCGTGATCCGCCCACCTCAGCCTCCCAAAGTGCTGGGATTACAAGCTTGAGCCACCACGCTCCAAACCACTTATTAATAGGACTGACGGGAGGATAATAGCTACAGTGACTTCATGTGAGATTGTTCGGGCCGCTCCGCGTAGTGCACCAATTAGTGCATATTTTGAATTAGACGCTCATCCTGATCAAAGGATAGACAGCTAGGCTTGATGTGGCTAATATAAACAGGAGGCTTATGTTAAGATTAATTATAGAGAGTGGAGGGTAGGGAGAGGGATTCTTATGAGTTCGGTAATAGATAGTGCTAGAGTTGGAGCAATAATGTATGGGTGGTATATTTCTACACATTATTGTACATTATAGAACAATGTATACAAAGTTTTACTGCATCTGTGATTTTTACTGCCGAGTGCCCCCTGGCGTCCTGGAGGTGGTATCCCCACTGCTCCCAAAGCTCCCAGGCTCCTGTGTCTCTTTCTCCCAATTCCTTTCTAGCCATACTTCCAGCTCAATTCACCTGTGGATAGACCCAGTCCCTACTTCTAGAATCTTCCAGGGATAATTCTCATTGCCTCCTGCTCATTCTGCACCCTGCAAAGCCCCTTTCGTCAGGTTCTGCAAGGAAAGTCAGGCCCTGGGAATTCCCATGCATAATCCCTTCTCAGACAGGGTGTCTGTGAGGGGGCGTCACGGGGCACAGACACACGTGGGAGGGGGAGAGTAGGGTCACAGCTGCCCCACCTTTGCCATGGGCCTCTCCCCAGCCTACTCCTGGGCCTCCTTAGAATCCTTGCTGCTGTGAGAATTGCAGGCTCCCTGGCCTTACGACAACACAAAGGGAAACAAGAAGTTCCAGAATACAGGGTCCTGGGCCCAGATTGGAGAGGGCACAGGGCCAGGGGCCCCGGCCAGACACAGGCCCAAATCTGCGGCTGGCCAGCTGTGGCTGCAGGGCCCAGCATCATCTCAACATGGCCCTGGAGCTCTACATGGACCTGCTGTCAGCACCCTGCCGGGCCGTCTACATCTTCTCGAGGAAGCATGACATCCGGTTCAACTTTCAGTTTGTGGATCTGCTGAAAGGTCAGCTCCCACTGCTGCCCAGCAGGCCTGGTCCTGGGGGGAGACAGGGCACACATGCTTGGGGCTTGTTTTCCTTTATTTAATTAATTAATTTATTTTTGGAAGAGTCTCACTCTGTTGTCCTGGTTGTAGTGCAGTGGTGCTATTTTGGTTCATTGCAACCTCCACTGGGTTCAAGTGATTCTCCCAGCTCAGCCTCTTGGTAGCTGAGATTACAGGTACACACCACCACGCCTGGCTAATTTTTTGTATTTTTAGAAGGGATGGAGTTTCACCATGTTGGCCAGGCTGGTCTTGAACTCCTGACCTCAAGTGATCAGCCCAACTCAGCCTCCAAAGTGCTGGGATTACAGGCGTGAGCCACCCCACCCAGCCTGACTGGGGCGTTTCTGAGAAGTAGAGACAGAGGCAAGGGAGTCCCCCGAGAGATCTGCAGGGAAGGAAAAGAAGCCAGGGGGCTTGTAGGCTGCGTCCCTGTCTAGCCTACCTTAGCCAGTCCCCACTAATGACAGTCCTCACGCCGGAGAGGAACAGGCTCTTCCAGGGGAAGGGGGAAGGAACAGCAGCCGG